>JANHFT010002279.1:121497-133600 GCA_032467955.1 Pseudoxenodon macrops | reverse complement strand
GGAATGGAATGGAATGGAATGGAATAGAATAGAATAGAATAGAATAGAATAGAATAGAATAGAATAGAATAGAATAACAGACTTGGAAGAGATCTTGGATTCTTGTAGTTCAACCCCTCGCTTAGGCAGGAAATCCTACACCACTTCAGACAAATGGTTTTCCAATCTCTTCTTTAAAACGTCCAATGTTGGCGCATTTACAACTTCTGGAGGCAGGTTGTTCCACTGATTAATTCTTCTAACTGTCAGGAAATTTCTCCTTAGTTCTGGGTTGCTTCTCTCTGGAATTTTTTCCACTCATTGCTTCTTGTCCTGCTGTCTGGTGCTTTGGAGAATAGCTTGACTTCCTCTTCTTTGTGGCAGCCCCTGAGATTGGCTTTTCATATACATCATTAAATGCCAAGAAGGTGTAGACCTATACACAGGACATGATAGCATAATAAGCTTAAAATAATTAACAGTAACATAGATATGGCTTTAACATTATGCATTAGTTCCGGAGTTCTTTTGATTTTTGACCACATTTATCCTGTCCCATTAACTAATGAAGCTTTTTAACTATCCATTGAACTATCTATTTATATCAACATTAACCTGAGATAATTAGAGTTTAAATATTAACGTCTAACAATTACGAAATAATTATTTCAATAGATTTAACTAAGTACAAATAAAATGTAAGGCTCAGTCCTTTACAGATACTTTAGATTCAGTGAGAAGCAAATTAGACCTATAATTTACCAAAGTATTATACTATTTTCACAAAGATTAGTGATAATTGTCTCTGTAAATAAACTGGTTCCTGTTTAAAAGGTGGTCTCTCTTAATATGTTTGTATGGTGTGTTTGTGTGTGTGAATGCTACAGCTTGTAAACACCTTCTTTGCTAACACACACACACACACACAATTATGGCTTTTGTTAAGCAACACCCCCCTAAAAGGTGTCTGGTACAGTTTTTATAATAACATTTTATTGAAAGATATAAGCTTTTGTGAACCTCAGCTCATTTCACTTGGCATATAGAGTGATTAGAATGATGTAGTATTTAAATTTGAATAGGAAAAAGAAGGGGGAAAAGAAGGGGAAGATAGATCTGCAAATGCAGATTCCAGATTATGTATACCTTAGCAATTAAAAAATACAATGTATTAAAATCTCATTTTGTTTCTTGATTTTCTGTGTTTTTGCAATATTTTGGTCAATGATCACTTTAGATCTAGATATTTAATTTCCTCTACAGCTCTACAGAAACTAGAAGCATAATTGGAGCCCATATTACTGCCACTGGATGCATTTCTTTCAGAAAATATTGGTGAAGAAGATGGAGACTATTCAGCATCAGGGAAAATTGGAGAAATTGTTAGAACAAGAACCCGTTTTGCAATAAAAAGAAGGAGCAAAAATACCAGCACAGGATATGATGTCAATACAAGCTTGTCTCTGAGGGACTGTCTCTTGCCAGTCACATCTACCAAACTCACTAGAGTGGGGAGGCAAGGAATGTTGTGGGTTCTATCACCTAAGGAGCTACATCTGGCGGGACCCAGAAGAAGGGGCTTCTATGTGGTTCCCCCCTTCTGGAAAATCATCCCCCCCAGAGATTAGACTGGCCCCCACTCTCTTTCGGAAGTCGCTGAAGATGTGGTTTTGTCAGGGGGTCTGGGGAACCCAGAGCAGGATGGATCCCATTAAATGGCTAGTATGAATCCGTGTTGTGACCGGAGTGGGGAGTTATTATTTTATTACTTTATTATTTTTCTTTTTATTTCTTTTATATGGTGTTTTTTATATCCTTGTAAGTCACCTTGAGTCACAATGTGCAAGTAAGCAGCAATATAAATTTTCTAAACAAATAAATAAAGTATATGTTTTATCTATTTTGATACTTGCCTTGTGGAACAGAATCCTCCTGAGCATACAGATAGCTAAATGAGACTTGAAAACCTAATATTTCCCCTAGTTCTGGATTAGGTTGAGTTATGTGTCCATATGGATTTAATTAGGTTTGATTAGATTTGGTGTTTGTGGCATGTTTGCTGCTATGGCTATGATCATTTTTTTTGTGTTCTTTTAGTCTCTAATGAGATTTCATTTATAATCTACACATTTTTTAAATTTATATACAAATCCTGTGTGAGTTGGATGTTCTCATATATCATATAAATGTTATGGGCTGGATTCATAAGGAATGGACAAATGGCATTTTGTAGTTGCCACTGTTAATGATCAGCCTATGAAGCAGTTAGCATTTGCTGCAAACTATGAAATGTTTTACAAAGGCTCTTGGACTACGAGGAAATAACTATAATTCCATCGGCAACAAGATGGTTTTAAAAAATATTTATCACAATCATTGCTTTACATTATAAGATCTAATATCAGAGTCAATAGAAAAGCCTTCTAGGAAGCTTTGTGCAGCATTTCTTTACCTTTCTTCTGCCTTTTGGCTAATCCACAGAGCTAGAATACGGAAATATTGTTAGCTATAAACATTGATATATGGATCCTTTTTCTGATATATGAAAATAAGTCTGCAAGAATGTGTGTATGGATTTAAGTGAACCATTGGAAAGAAATACTGGATGTCAGTGGGACAGAAATGAATTCTTGCTTCTTTAGTTTTTATATCAGTAATAACATTAGAGACCTTCTTCTTTTTTCCCTACATCCATGGCAATTAGAAAATTTCTACATTACTATGTGAAGATGATATGGTGTTACAGACAGTCCTTGACTTACAACAGTTCATTTAGTGACTGTTCAAAGTTAGAACTGTGAGTCTTTTCACAGTTATGACCATTTTGCAGGTGATCAAAATTCAGATCCCTGGCAACTGTTTCATATTGACGGTTGCTGTGTCCCAAGGTCATGGGATCACCTTTTGAGACATCCTGACAAGCAGTGTAAATGGGGAATCCAGATCCACTCAGCGACTAGGCTACTAACTTTTCAACTGCAGTGATTCACTTAACAGCTGTGGCACAAATGTCATAAAACGGAGCAAAACTCACTTAACAAATTAACAAATGTCTCACTTAACAACAGAATTGACCTCAATTGTCAAGGACAACATGTACTGTCCAGCCATTAAAAAACACAAATCTGGAAAAGTCTTCCTGTATTTATTTTCCAAACATCCAGATTGATTGAGCGATAGTAAAATATTATCATAACAAATCAAATCACAGCCAGGCTGCGCATCTGAAGTAAGTGAAGATTACTGAATCTTCGTAATAGAATAGATGATACAGAATACAAAACATTTATCGCCAGCTTGTGTTCACAATATGGTGAGAAAATACCATACAGTAATGTTTTCCATATATAATAGTAGTTAAGCATTATAGACAACATTCAGAAAACGGTTTTAATTCATGTAACAGATCTTGTAAATGAGTCAATTCACCTTGGACATCTTTATATCTTTTCAACAGCTGGTTAAAATGTTTACCATATTATTCTCAGCACTTGTAAGTTGTGACTATATTTTTAAGTTCCTTCCCTAGTCTTATTAAAAGTGTGCAACTGCGCTGTTCTTTATTCCACAGATGTTTGCAGAGTCTCTGCAGTAGTTTTAATTGTCGAAACTCGGTAGTTCTATAATACTTTAAATCACAAGCTTTTAAGGTTACAAGCAACCGGAGATTAAACATCACCTCTGGAATCTCAGAAGGATCAAGAGTTAATATAACTCTTCAGAGTTTCTCCAAGATGGAAGCAGCTTTTCAGCTGCTCTTTGTTTTGCATTACTAACCGAGAAAGAAGACTGGAGAGAAGTTAGATCTTTTGTTGACAATGCATTTTAGAACCCGTTAGTCACTCCCCAAAAGCCATAGCTTAAGAAAAGAAAATTTTCCACTTACCAGTTAAATTGTAAAGGAACCCCAAATTAGAAAACAACCTCCAAAATTAATGAGGGAGCTGCAATTGTAGATCAAGCTGCTACCTTTAAAAACTTGGAAAGTCCAAATGTGATTTTCTATAGTCTAAACAGAACACTTTATGCACTCAGTAAAGACTATTTTGTTCTGACATTCAGTATACCTAAATTATTTAAAATATTTTTAAATACTACCAGTCATGCAAAAGACATATTCATTTTTTTTAAAAAACTGTAAAGGTATATTAAAATGAAAATACATCATATACTGCAAACATGAAGCACATGACGTACCTATAATTAGATTGGCTGCATATCACTGATTTTTAAAAAGAAATGTAAAAATAAATCTGGTTTCAATATGCACCTAAACTGTTGCAAAAATTTGTGCATGCTAGGACAACATTCCAGAGAATATGACTATTTTCAGCAGAAACAGTATAGCAGATGACATTGCAAATAAATTTTGAAAATCTCTGTCCTGATAGCAAAATGTCAAATGAAGGTTCAGCCCTGGTAGTGTAATGACACCCTGTGTTAATGTAATTAACTTGACAATGTAAATAACTGAAATATGACCACTGTGCCCAAGGGTGGATTCTAACTTATCTCACCGCCAGTTCGCTGCCTCCCGTGCTGCCTGGGCGCGCGCATGCGCAGCAGAAAAAAAATCAGAAAAATACCCTCCCAAAAAAAGGCCAAAAACAAGATGGCGATGCATGTGCAGTGCTAGAAACTCGGCTTTTGCGCATGTGCAGAAGAAAAAAAAAGCCCAAAAAAATCAAAAACAATTTCCCCCCCAAAAAAACAAATTCAAAAAAACAGATGGCGGCGCCCACAGAGCAGAACCAGTTCTGTGACTTCACCAGCAGCCTACTATCTACTCGGTAGAACCGGTCTGAACCGGTAGGAACCCACCTCTGCCTGTGCCAATAACATGGTATTCATGTGCAGTGAAATGCCATTTGCAAGCAGCAAAGGCTCCTTTAGACAACAGTATATAGTACAGGTAGTCCTTGACTTACAACAGTTCACTTAGTGACCATTCAAAATTACAAAGGCACTGAAAACAGTGACTTATAACCATTTTTCATTTTTATGACCATTGCAGCATCCCCATGGTCACATGATTTGCATTTGATATGTTAACAACTGACACACATTTATGACAGTTCCTGTTTCCTGGAGTCATGTGATCTCCTTTTGCGACCTTCTGACATGCCAAGTCAATGGGAGAACCAGATTCACTTAACAAGCATGTTACCAGTTTAAGAAGTGCAGTAATTCACTTAACAAATGTGCCGATAAAAGTTGTAAAATGAGGCAAAATTCACTTAACAACATAAATGTTGGGCTCAATTGTGGTCCTACGTTGAGGACTACCTGTATAGCCTTGTAAGATGGTCTGTTTTCCCAGAAGAGATTGTTGAACCACCTGGGCATCTCAGATGAAAGGGTGTTGAGACCAATGTATTACTTTATTCTTGAGAAGAGAAAAAATAAGCATGCATTTAGTCACACAGCTGAAGATACTGGTCAACAACCCAAAACTTTTTGACTGATGGTTTTATGCCAGTTCTAGACTTACAAGCATATAAGCAGGCCCACATTCACACCATAGTGATGTTTCAATAGCTCTGAAAAGTGTTTATGCATTTCAAATCACTTTCAGCTGCCTTTATAAAATAAATTACATTCTGAAGGATTAAGAGATGGAAAATCAGAAAGAGGCTAGTCTGTAGAAGATGACCAAGCTAAGCCCGAAGGAGGAGTCAAACATGTCATCAGTCTTGAGTCACTTCGCACCCACAAGAGATCTAAGTCCAACTCACCTTGAATTCCATTGACTCTTATCTACCACCAATTTGCTTTGACCGTTAATAGTTTAGATTGTTGTAGAGAATTTAAGCCTGCAATAAACCTTTATATTCATGTTAACTGTCCAGATTTCCTGATTTGTCACACTTGACATAGTAACTGAGAAAGTTACCACCTTTGAATCTGTATTCTAATCCACAGGGAAGCTGAAATCCATTCTTCAATTTTGCTATTATTTGTTACTGAACATTCGTACCAAAGTTTTCTATATAGCCTATATTCTTTGTAGTGTATGTTTTATTCCTGTGGTACTATTATTTCAGCAGAGTTTAGAAAGCCCATCTGCTCTTTAAAATGGGGTGAATGACAACAATGCTACCTGTGAACTTGCTATAAGAGTGCTGAGTGTTGATTAACTGATGTCAAGGCAAATCATTTCTAAGAAACGGATGGTCTCAAAACAAGCACCATCAGTTCATTTTATTTCTTTTCAGAGTGAAGTTTACAACTTAAATTAATAGTGCTTTCTTTCCTTTTCCTCTTGTCTTGCCTTGCCTTGCCTTGCCTTGTCTTGTTTTCCCTTTTTTCTTTCCTTCCTTCCTACCTTTCATCTTTCTTCTCTGCTTCTACTGTTCCAGTTGCATGCAAGCAAGCAAGTAAGTGGTTGCTGCTGGCTGGGGTAGAGAGCAAGCAAGTGCACGGTGGTACAAGTAAAAAATGGTACATGGACATGGACAAGATGTGCCACAGGAGTAGGTAAACATACATAAGTATGCATCAGAGATAGTGAATGAGTCAAAGAGGTTGTGTGGATCAGTGGCATAGATAAGGAACTGTGCCCAGGGGTATGAGAAGTGCTGGTCAGGTTATGTGCTATTTAACTTGAAGGATTTGTTAGGTAGCTGTTTCTCCAGGGATTAGACCAGATGATAGTGAGGGCAGACTTTGGCCATGGCACAATTAGCAGAAATATTATGTCATCCAGGCATTTTATCTTACTCTTTCTCATTTAAGGTCATACTTTGAAGATAGGAATTATTATGTTCAAGAATTCTCACAGTAATTAGTGTCTGCCACATATTCTTGAGTTGATGTTCCCTTTCTTCCTCCCATTTTTCTTGTCTTCTTATTCTTCACTGTTCCTTGTTATTCTGTTATTATAGAGACATGCATCCATTTCATTCTCTGTTTCTTCATCTCTCTACCCCTTGCTGCATACCAAAAAAAATTGCTGTCATCTGTTGACCATGATATCTCCCCTCTTCCATGCACCATAATTAAGCTGATATTCTAATTTAATTTAATATTTTAACTACAATGTTGTAAATTAAAGGTAAATGTTCCCCTCACACATCTGCTAGTTGTTCCCGACTCTAGGGGGAGGTGCTCATCTCTGTTACAAAGCCGAAGAGCCAGTGCTCTTGTGGCTGACGTGACTAAATGCCTAAGTTGCATGGAATGCTGTTACCTTCCCACCAAAGGTGGTCCTTATTTCTCTACTTGCATTTTTACATGCTTTTGATCTGTTCGGTTGGCAGAAGCTGGGACAAGTAACAGCAGTTCACTCTGTTATGCGCTACTAGGGATTCAAACCGTCGAACTGCCGACCTTTCTGATTGATAAGCTCAGTGTCTTAGCCACTGAGCCACCGTGTTCCTCCTGAGCCTATACAACAATGTTGTATATTGTCATTATAGCCCCAAAACAGTTTAGAATCCCTGCTGGCTTGTCTATTGAATTTTAAGCTGTCTCTCACAGGCAAATGGGTCCCAGATTTTCAGT
Organism: Pseudoxenodon macrops; assembly: GCA_032467955.1. Classification (NCBI taxonomy): domain Eukaryota; kingdom Metazoa; phylum Chordata; class Lepidosauria; order Squamata; family Pseudoxenodontidae; genus Pseudoxenodon; species Pseudoxenodon macrops. The sequence goes on along the minus strand of JANHFT010002279.1, from coordinate 126,118 downwards.
ACATTCTGTATGTTAGCTTATTTGAGGTACCTTGGTTGAAAAATTGTCAGCCCATGATGCACCGTTTCATCCAGTTAATGGTAATGAAAATATGGGTTTTAGCACCTTTTAAAGAGGACTGGCCATTGTAACAATGTCAGAACCAATGTTCCATTTAATCCTTTGACTTCCAGACTGTGTTCAAATATAGTCAGACACAATCCAATCAAGACTAGCAACTGAAAGAATAGAATTTGTTTTCATCCTATGCTTGCTGCCCCATTGAGAGACACCTTCCTGATGAAATTCTTACATGGTGTTTTAACCTTACATTAGTCAATCTTACCTTACATAGGAAAAAGGAAATAAAAGGACATTGTATCTCTTCATAGGTTACATATCCTTATCCTACAAAAAAAAAAACCTATACAAACCACAAGGCTTTTTTTTTACAGTTTGTCTTTCATATGAGAGATATGCTTTTTCTCTTGCCCAGAAGAAAGACAAATGTTGAATTTTTACATTTTTGTTTTTGAAAAAATATATTTTGTTAAACACCATATGGACTGCAAAGTTTTCTCTGCTGTGTTATCCTTGTTAATTTTCTTCTTTTTCACATAACAACCCATCCTCCTGGGATATCTGGTGAGCTATAGGCAGTGTTCAAAACTAAAGATGTGTGGGAAGGATGATGTTTTATTTTCGACTAAACCAGGCTCAGTTACATCCACTGAAAAGAAATTGCTATCAGACATCAGCAGCAGGATCTGGTATGCTTCAGCAGGTTCTCTGGACCCAAGTGGGTTAGCAAATCTTTCTGCTGGCTCTATCTCATGGCATCTTTAAGTCACTCTTTTAGTATTCCAACTATAGGCATTTTAATTCATCCTCTGTAGGAATCAATGGTCATCACTTTTAGGTGAGCGCTCACAGATTTTAATCAGGCCCCTTTAAAGATTGATTTGGTCTCTGCTGGCTTTTAACTCACTTCCAACAGGCGAATTCCAAACAAAGATTATTCACATAAACTCTTTTATCACATGATAATCTGTAATTCTCACATGACAGAGTATTTATCCTTTTTTTTACTTTATGGTGATTCACTATTACCAAATGACCCTATGAACCTTTTCATATTAATAAAATTATGGAAATAGTAACTGAAAGACAAATTAATATGGAGATTGCTTTATTTAAGAATGTTTTGTATTTTATGAATACAAAAAACAGAAAGTCAATCAACAGAAAGAGATTAAGTTTGAATTTGGCTCAGTACACCTGTGTAAACTTGGAAACTTTCCCCCAAATACTAACAAGTTCACAGTATAGCTGAGTATAGCTGAATAATAAGGAGAACCATTATCTATATGCTATAAATGTTCTTTTTACCTTTTTCTTTTTAATATTTCTTCTTCCTCTTTCCCCTTTCTTTATGGTACTGTCTGGATAACCAGGTTTGATATATTTCTGCTCATTGTAGTATCTGATTTAGCTACAGACTTTGGATACCATATCCTACCTTGAACTGTTTTTTAAAGCAATGTATAAATATTTTACTGCAACTATTAAGTGTTATATTGGATATTTGCTAATATATTTGTAATAGCTAAACTCATGCATGAAGTGAGACCTCTAGATTCCTTTTTAACAACATTTAAGCCTCATAATCCATTTTATGACAATGTGTGAAAGTATTGTCTTTTAAAGAATAATAAAGCTTTTTATGTAGCAAAAATTCCTATGTAAAACATAACTGTGAAAATTGCTTTTTTTCCCCTAGAACACTATGGTCTGGAAAATAAAATGGCATGGTTGCTATAAGGTGCAACAACAAAACACTGGGTTTTTCAAAAAGTTATATAAAAACAAAGTGGATGCTGGACAAAAAAATAATAATAATTTGACAGGGAGAGTTCTGGGAAAAAACCCATCAAAATAGAAACCTAGAAAACTGATGGCAGAAAATGACCTATTGGCCCCTCCAGTCTGCCTTTTGAGTTTTGTTTTCTTTTGTTTTCTTTTTAATGTACAGTACTAATTTCTTTTTAATTTAAAATAATTACAAACTGTCCTGGCTAACTTATTCTTACACTGCATATAAAGAAAAAGTGGCTAGTCAGACTGCAGTTAAAAGGATTATTTGATATGTATGGCAGGGTTGAAGGGAAAAAGTGCTGTTTGAGAAAAAGTGCTCAGAGACAGACATTGATAGAATGCCATTTTGGCAGGGGAGGCAATCCCAAAGTAACAAAAAATTCAAATGGATGGAGTCACCCCATTCACAGGGGTTTACTTATTTACTTATCTTTTTATTCAAACGAGTAGTAACATTTTTTTTTTAATAAAAAATAAAAATGTGCATTATCTTTAACATTGAAAATGTTTAATGACTATAATCCTGATGAAAAAAGCAATAATGTTAATATAGATTGGTTAAATGCCACGAGGAACCCAGTAGGCTGTAGCTAGAATTCTTGCTAATATTGTCCAAGTGTGGATTCTCATCTGTCTCAAAGGTGCTTTTTCAACCATGACCTGGATGGCTGAGAATCACCATAGACATGATCCTTATCTGTGACACCAATGATAACTGGAAATCAAGGAATAGTCCCAGCTATGGTGCTGGGTGATGGGAAACAGACTACCCTATCTTAGCATATGTCATGAAAATGTGGATGATCAGAAGAAGAGAAAAACCCATTGCTCCCAAAAAATCTGTTGGTGGTTTGGATGAGGAGAAAAGGAAAACTAGAAAATTGGCCCAGAATGAATGCTTTATTTTTATGGCTAGCAGGTACATTCTTTTTCCTAGTCTAACTCTGAAGTGGCAAACACTGACAAATTCATCTATAAAATTATGTATGCAGGTATAATACTATGTGAAAGCTAATGTGGTCCGGAGGGGCGCAAAGATCCCTTTGACAGCAAATGCTGGAAAAGTAATAACAATGGCTTAAGGTTCCTAAAGCCTCCAATTCGTAATTCTACAAATGCTAATGGGGAAATGATGACCTTCTATCTGTTCTTGGATTATATTTTTCATTTTTTTTAAATTGGCAATACTGGATGTGGCTGATGGGAGACATATGACCACGTCTTCATAATAAGTTTAAAATCTGCTTTGTGTTTAGTGAAGATTTAAATGCAGCACAAGATAATATTAGAAGCATTTGTAAAGATATTTTTGTATATCGAATGTGGCTATATAAGTGTTATAGTGCATAGCTTATCATTATCACAATATCTAATATTAAGAGGGATAGACTACTCGCTATACAGATGGTTAATCTCCCTTCTTCAATATTTTTATTTCAGGAAAGTATATTTGCTGCAGTCAAATAAATATTAGTAATATGTTTTATGAATTTAAAAATAATAATGATATTTTAATCCATGTTTCTGGCTTCATATTTATATTATTTAAGTTCTTTATCTGTATCACCATTCCATTATTTGTTTAGGGAGATGAGATGGGGAGTGAATGGGCCAGCTAAGAAGAGGTATACTAAAAATACATATAGAAGGGCATAGAGGCATTGCACTGTGGATGACTCCTATTGAGATTCAGGGAAACATTATGTTAATCTGCAAGGGTGTTTTAAACAATCAAACAGTGGAAAAACTTGCCTTCAGAAATTGTGTGTGCTTCATCATTGGAAGCTTTTAAGAAGAGACTGGACAGCCCCTTGTCTGAAGTGGTATAGGGTCTCCTGCTTGAGCAGGGGGTTGGAAGACCTCCAAGATCCCTTCCAACTCTTATTATTCTGTATTGTTAGATCAGATATCCTGCTTTGTTTAAAATTACATGAGCATTCTTGGGGAATGTTTCTTCTATGTCCATTCACTGATTCAGACATTGTCTTTTGTTCTTAAAATTGGATACTGTTTTTTGAGAATCTGTATTCTACCCAGCCATGACTTTTCATCCTTTTTTCCCCTCAAGCCATTCATTCTTCTCTCGCATGTGTTTATTTTGCAGTTCAGTCCTTATTCATCATCTCTGTATGAGCAAATAATCACAGTCTACTTCTTCCATACTGCTACTCACTTTTGTACACAGTCCACATTCATCCAACACTTGATCATTCTTGATCCTGTTTCTTTTTGTTTAACTAAACCACCCCACAGCTCCAATTCCATTTCATTCAACTAATTTTTATGTTTCTCCTGACACACACAGTTCTCTTTTTTCTCACTGAATGTTCCCACATACAATAAGGTAAGCACAACATGTTCTTCTGTAGGACATTTTCACTCTTTGAGCAAGCCCTTATTATTGCAACAATGTTTGTAAGTACACTGCATGTACTTTTCAGGATGCTGGTTGAACCTCTTTGTTTTATTTATTTACTGTACTTTGCTGTTTGGTTTTTGGTTCTGTCTTCTGATCGTTGTCTTTTTTTTCTCCTTGACATACATTTATTTATTTATTTTTGTATTTATTTTAATCTATAAACCAGCCAGAGATGCTATAGAGTCAAAGCCTCACAATTAAACTAAATAAATAATAAAAATGGTGGGATAAAGGCAACAGTAAAATTGGTTTGAACTCATTCAAAAGCTGATCTTTACACATTTTAGTTTTCATAGAGAAAGCAAAGTTGATAATGCTTGAGGTCAAATTGGGCTTTGGTTCTAATAG
>JANHFT010002279.1:91640-108511 GCA_032467955.1 Pseudoxenodon macrops | reverse complement strand
AAACTTTTCCCCTTCTTCTTAAAGAGCCAAACTCACCCAGTTCCACACCTTGCTCAATTTCACCACTTCTGCAACATCTCCTGAATCTTGTTCTCTGGGCAAACGGTATTTCCTTCTAACTCCTTTCGAAGTGGCTGCCCTGGCTTGGAGCAGGTTCCAGCAGTGCCTCCTCAGCTGCCGGTTTAGAGGCTTCAGCCTGCACTACAGGGAAATTTCCATTTCCCTGTTCATGTAGGCAGGTGTCCCCGTACTTCACTGTCCATCCAGGGCAGTTCAGGGTCGGCTAGAACTCTCGGTTGGGCTAAGGTTCGACTGCCTTTCGGGAGCTTCAAAGAGGCACGTCATTTCACCCAGCACAAGCCATTCTTCTCAATATGAGTATATTCTGAAGTTCTAGAATACATTTGCAAGCATAAAATATATAATCCTGGGTGAGAAAAGGATGAAGAGACAGGACACAGCTCTAACAGTTCTTTATTAACAGTTCAGTGCAATCCAGCAGCCAGCTTGTCTGACTGCTTTCCCTTTTATAGGGAGTTGTCAAAGAGGTCCGCCAATGAGGATCAAGTATTTTCCCACTGGGTTGGCAGAACTGAGTGATGCCTAGCTCATTCCTAGTTAGTATGCAACACTTAGATGAGAAGCATAACAATTAGTACTAACAGTATCTTTATTGTATGGAAACAGTAACAGCAAGGTTATAAGTATTTTTTCTCTCCTTTCCTTTTACTTTCTGGGAAACCATGGAAGAATTCAGATTCTCATGGAGCTGAACTATGACCAGTTAAATCATGTGAAAGTGATAGAAGCAAGTTCTTGTATAGTTAAATGGATTGAATTTGAACCTCCTGAGAAAGTGGAGAAGATTTTCCATTCATGGTCTCAACTCCATAATTCTCCCCAAGGTGAGGCTGGCCCAAGTCTTGTTAGCCTTCTGGAAAACCCCTAAACAAGATTTTGCCAGCTGGAGGAACTTGCTAGATTATTACATGATGGTTAATTGAACACACTTCTTATATGTTTTTCTGCCATTTTGTTTGTAACCTTTCTTAATCTTTTTAATGTAAACGTTTTAAATTATTTTTATGCATTTGAACTACTTTATATGTACTCTGCCAAGAGTCACTACATGGACAAGTGACTATGTAAATATGGTAAATAAATGAATAAATAACTGAACTATCTATTTACTAATCTGTTTCGCCTGGTTGTAAAGACTGCCAAGGAGGTGACAGGTAGTTGTGTTGATGCTTTAATCTTGGATTTACTGTTAGGGGTGGTGGAGATGGGTAGCCTTGCTGCCTTGAAGGAGGCCTGGGTGCTGCTATTCCTGAGTCTTCACTGGACCAGCTGAATTAAACAATTGTTAGGGAAGGTGTTGAGAAGTTGGTAAGGACACTTTGATATGATACTTTAGAAGAGTTGTATAGACATATATTTTACTTACAAAGGCAATGGTGTGTAATAGAACTGGAATTATATTTTAAAACTCAAAATCTCTGTTTGTTGCATTTTACTTGGTAGTATTTAAAGCATTTTTGTAGCTAAATATTGCATTTTGACTTACTAATTTTGTCCTTACATATTAATAATGCCAATAAATAAAAAGATTTATCTGTGCAAACAAATTTTTAAATAGAACTTGGGATTTTGAAATGCAGCCTTCATTTCAGCAGGAGGTTTTTATTTCTGTCTTAACTTGAGTCATGGAGTTCATCTGGACTCAATTTAAGTATTTAATAGTATGAAATAAACCATCAGCATTACTAACTCAAAATGTCATATTCACAAATAACCCAAATAATAAAGAGGATAGCTTTAAAAATAATTCAAGGGGAAAAGAAAGAATTGGAAATGTGAAATGCAATGAGAGGTACACATAATTAGGAAAATATGGCAGTCAAATAATTCCAGAAATTCAAACTATATTTAAAAATACCATGCTTGTTAAACACTATTAATTCTGGGTTTGCTGCGTCTACTATTTTAGATTCAGATACAATCAGAGAATAATTGATTTCAGGATCAATTGATACTGCAACAATCCACATGGAAAAAAATATCCTAAAACATGCAAGGAATTTGTTGTTGTATTATCAAAAGCAGCACTTTACTTTACATGAAGGAAGCTGCATTTTTTTTTACTCATTAACCTTGGAAAATGATTTATCGATGGAATTGGTAATTTTGAGAATTCTTTAATAACCAATGTTTTCCTCAGACTAATTGAAACCTAGCCAATAATCCCAATAAGCTTTGTCTCCTTATTCTTCAAATATTTCATAATGTTGCATAAAATAAATAACTACAACAATACAGTTCTAAAACTTTTTTTTTACATTTTTTATTTGGAAATTGGGCTAAAGTGGGTTTAATGGAGCTTGTAAGTAAACTGCAGGCTTGCTGTTTGACAACTGCTTTAACATAATTTTGCAACTGTTGATGACAAGTGAGAATAAATCTATTTCTGTGCCAATGTCTAGTTCTGTAATGTTTCCAGCCACAAACACAAATTCAGTAACACATATATTTGTTAATATGCATGACAGGGAAAACATATTTGTTTATGCTATGGATTTTTCACACAAATGTGAGCTAATGGAAGATGAAGACTTGTGTAAAATGTTGAAATTTACCATCTTAAATCTGATTTGTATATAGTTAATACTTGATTTACATATGTTTCTAAATTGGCCTTGCAGTTTTAATATGTGTGGACAAGATGAATCTGAATATATATATAATATGCTAAAAATGATATATGAAGGACTGACATTAGTCATCCATTAAAAAGTGGTTGACAGCTTCCTAAAAGGATTACAGTCATAACATAAAGACATTTCATGGATTAGAAGTAATTGGGCATTGTACTCCTCTCCCTTAATTCCCACATCTCTGTTTCTAAAAGCTGTTGAATTGTATTGCTAAGAAGGAAGATGTTTCATTTGTATTGTTGAATGTATGGTTTGTAGAGGTAAAAGGGTCAGTACTATTAGGTAGTTTTCCTTTCATTTATCCTAAGTAATTTGATGATCCCAGATTACTTTTTACTTCGTATTCTGCAGACTGTATCCAACTGAGAAAGGAATTATCATGTACTTGAAAACCAATCCACTATTGTCACAATGCAGTCAATAAAATGTGGAAGGCTATCCTCTTACAGGACAGTTTAGCATAAATGTTAGCCTTCAATCCCAAACCTATTGCACTTATACAGTCTTAAATAACAGATGCATTCATTGCCTAAGAAACATGGACCTGAAAGGAAACTTGTCCCTGGATTTGAGAAACATTTGATACCTTTGCAAAATGACCTTTTTTCTCTCTCTCACAAACACACGTACGCACACACGCACACACACACAGAGTCTCTAATACAAACCATATGTACACTTCAGGCAAAGCAAAAATGCATTTATGAATGGAGGGGAATAAGTTTTTATATACAATGATCAACATTGGATATTTGTAATAAATGCATCATGAGATTACAAATCAAACAATAGAAGATATTAATTTTTGATAACATTCTAGAAGTGGCAAATTGTCAGAAGTGAGAAATTCATTGCTTTCTCACCCAGGATTATATACATTTTATGCTTGCAAATGTATTCTAGAATTTCAGAATATACTCCTATTGTTTAGTTTCTGAAAAGGCTAGTTGTATCACATCAAAGGAAAGTATCTTGGCTGAAAGGAAGAACAGTTTCCTAAACCTAAAAAAGAAGCATAGACTGTTATGATAAAAATGCTAATATCACCTTTTTAAATGCTAAAAGTGAAGCCTAACATTCCTGTTAACACATACATGTTAACTTGTTTAAGAATAAAAAATAGAGCTGTTCTGAAATCTGCTTGCAATTTTCTAATGTTAGGTTGTTTAAAACGTACTTTTAACAATGCTTTGATAATTCAATCTTATTCAGATAATAAGCTTTCAATAGCTTTTCTCTTCCTGGTTCCCCTCAACTTCATCCCAGCTAAACCTCTTCACTTGTCAAAAAATACTTTATTGCACTCTTTTTCTGCTACCAGCTCTTCTTTTGTATCTGATTTCTAAGATGATTCAGTTTAAAGGATTTTGCTGAAATTCCCTCTGGAAAGCTTCCTCTGGAGGGCTCTACTGACTGTTTGAAGCTTTATCACTGTGCACTTTCCTGTTCATATTACTTAGCACAAAGGATTTTTCCGATAGTTTTTCAACTGTCAAGTTTTAATTGCCAAGCTTAAAAAAGAAGAAGAAGAGGAAGAATAGTATTTCTGACTAATAAGATTTTTAATCAATTCTCAGTTACTGATCTGATTTTTGATGGAATCATATCTGATCAATTCAAATTGGATATTGCCATTTGCATGGTACCTATATGGGTGTTTTATCTTAGATTCATTGCAAATAGATTGCTTGAGATTCAGTTTCATAGAAACTGTTACTAGGGCAGACACTACTTTCTTTTGATCAATGTACATTACCAAATCCAATTTCCTTAGTTAAATTATAATTCCATCAAGAATACAGACCACAAATATTGTGATTTATCAATACATGAAAATAAAACATGTATTCAGTTGTAGCCTGTGTTTGTTGAGTATTACAAGGGACTTGTACAGGTGTCTTATATATTAATACTTTATATGTTTAAAAAGTGGTGAAAATTGTTGCTTCAACTGAGAAAAAAACTTCAGAAAAAGTATGAAGACTAATCAGTGATGAATATTGTTAATAAAAATAGTTTCTAGAAAAACATATTTAATATATAACTCCCATTGTTTTCAGAGTGGTTATTAGGAACACTGCCAGATATTTTTATACATTCATTGCACATTCATAAAAGTTTCTATTATTCAGCAAAGTGAAAGTGTCATTAGAAGTGGACCATCACTTTACTTTCCTGCTTTGCTCCGGTGCTGTGCCCCTAACTGGCAAATTGGCTTCAATTCAGCGCATAACAACCTGTGCTTGAGTCTCCAACAAAACCAAGTGCCCCTTCAAAGAATTGTCCAATGCAATGGAAATAAAAAGAGATCTGAAAGTGCCGACTAAGATATATGATGCACCAAAAAAATTATAAAAGAAGATGATTTGTGTTAGACATTCAACTTAGATGGCACAATGTTTTCAGCAATCAAAATCCTACATGTGATGGTGTAAGCCACGGGCATAAATCTTGATTGCGTTATGTGACGTATTGTGATGTAGGCCGCCAGTTTGACACCTGTGATGTAAGCACTATGATGTCAAGTCAGATATTTTATAAACAGAATATTTTTTTTATTTTTAAAAGTGATCAAATACTTGAAATATTTCTTCTTTACTCCTTTGTAGAAAGAGTGAGGACTACCAAATTCAAACATTAATATAGCATACAGCATTATATCATATGCTTTGGCCTTCTCTGTGCAAATAGTTTTAGTTTTTTAATAACTTAAAACATTGAAACATATCATCAGGCAGAACACATTAATCTATAATAGAAATAATTGGCTAAAGTCATATTAGCCATCCTATGTGTTGCAATCCAAATATAGATCACTAGATTAATGTTTCAACTCTTGATTTACATCTCCAACACCAAAGTGATTGCGGTCAACTTTATTAAATAGTTTGTGAGGTATACAGTATATCTGAAATAATTTTTCTATAGCATTAAACACAATGTCAGATCCCTACCAGAACGCTGCCATTCTGAAAAGAGGGGGGGGATGCTTCTTGGGGTTGAATGTTTTGCTGTATACATGGGAACTAGGGAGGGGACTGGGCCATCAGGATAGATTCCCTCTCAGCCTATTCCAGCTTGTTACCCAAGTTGCAGCATTCCAAGGATGCCCTATTATCACTGTCCCGCCTCAGCGTTCTAATAATACTTTTGCGGCATCATATTGGCTACTAGTAGACATGGGGCACTGGGTGGGGAGTTGAACAGGGTAAATTGGCTTAATGCTACATGTGGCAATCTTCAGAGTCCACCTGACTTCTTTGCAATCCCTTCTCTCAGTAAAATACCATTCGTTTCAAGAGAAGATAGCTGAGGCAGGTCCTTACACACAAGGTCAAACAATTTTTTAAAAGACAAACTTCCACTGACTTATAAGATTTTTAGGCCCCATAAATATTTAATATTACATTAAAAAGTACACTGTTGGCTTAGGACACTTAAATATTAGTGACAAAATATTTGTCATTTGAAAGGCAAAATGGATCACAAATTGGATCATCTAGGTTCTTCTCTTTCCCATCCTTCTTTTTATCCCAAGAGGAACTACAAATCTCGAGATAGACAAAATATATTCGTTTTTCCGTTCCTCCTCTGTCCTTTTGTAAGACCCTTCTTCGACTACCAAATGCCTCAACACCATAACTGGATTAGTTCTACCTCCTTGATTTCTTTCCACTAATCACTGTATGAGATTTTGTCCCACTTCAGAGCTCAACATCGCTTCTGATTGGAAGTCAGTCTTTTCAAAATATGTAGCTTAATAAAATTGGCATATCAGGCCCTCTCAAATTTAATCCCTTTCTGCTGAAAAACAAAAAGCTACAGCCATTTGTGTTTATCCCATCCTAATGAATGGCAGAACAAATCCCCCTTTACAAAAAAAAACAAACAAATCTGAGCAATCAGACAGATTAGACTACTTTTCACAGCAACCGAAGCAGATGCCAGGCATTCAAAGCTGTACACTAGGCTCTTCATTTGGATTAGAGAGTCTCTGCATGCTGCTAGACTATAGTATGAAATGTTAATGGAAACAACCACCCCAACTCTTCAAAAGAAATGACTAAAGATCTTTAATTATGCATTTAGTATTGAGTACTGCTCAAAAGCAGAAGGCAAGAAACACTACAAAACGTATAAGAATTACTGAAATAATAAGGTCTAATGATAAGTGAGCAACTAAAGAAGTCCCAATGGTTGCTGATTTTTCAAAGCCTCAGGATAGGCCGGACTGCTGCTATGATTTGTGAGGCCCTAAAGCAAAATAAAAATGGGAAAACCTATTTGGTAAACTGACTAGCAAACAATAAATAGCATGGTGTTGTTGGTGTTTTTCCATATGTATGTATAGGCAGTAAAAATGAAAAACTGTTGTATAAAACATAAATGTGTATACATTTAATGCTACATAAAAAAATCCTCTCATAACTAAACATTAGCTAAATCTAAGTCTAGCAAAGCATTTCCTTGAATTTGAAGGTTTTTAATGATAATACTAAAAGAATTGCATAGACTTTATCTATATCTAGTAGATCTGTAATTAAATTGAACATGAGGGGTCTTTGGGATTCTTTTTGGGGCCACACTACAGTTTTTGCATTGCTTGCTTGCTCCCCTCAAATACTGGGAAGAAAGAAGGGAAAAAATAAATGCAGTAGACAATGAAAGTAGAATATGAAATTGAACAAGCACTCTAGTCATTACTGATGGAAAGCCATAGGTATTTAAGGAATATCTATCTCAATATGGTAACCAGTAGAAGAAAAATCAGCAAATCTGGCATAATCAGTTATCAATAATTACAATAGGCCACATGCTGGTACCAAAGAAACAAAATTTAAAACAGTGTATAAACTGTTATCAAAAATTTGTAATTTTTCACACTAACAAAATAATGTTTAGGATCATCCAACACAGATCAGTGTCTTATATAGAAAAATGGAGAGGCAATAATTTCAAGCTGGCTTTAGAAAAGGCTAAAAAAAAAACATGAGACATTATTGCTGAAGCAGGCTGATAATTGAGAAACTAAAACAATATATGAATAAGAAGTCAAAATGTATCTCATCGATTATATAGAGACCTTTGATTTTGGACAACATGTCTAACTGTGGATTTTTCTTCAAAAAATGAGAATCCCAGAATATTTCATTGTTCTCATGCCCTCATGCATGTGACCTACAGTCACCATCTGATTAGTGAAGCCACAGTCCAAACAGAACATAGCAAAACAGACTGACTTCTGGTTGGCAAAGAAATAAGGCAAGACTATGCACCCAGCCATTCACACATTTCACATGTATGAATAAGGCAGATGAAGGGCTATTCATTAAAAATACTCCTCCAGTCTACTGCCATTTTGTTGTTGGAAAGCTTAATGTGATATTGAGTAGAGAGGTTACTAGTGTTCAAATACTGTTGTACAAGCTTATTGGTTGTCCTGGATCATATCATATAAAGAATGCCCAGAAAAAGATAGCAGGTGTCTTCTGTAGAAGTTGTACAAGATCAAGGAACAATTTATATAGTTTCGAGAATCAAAATACGTATTTCTTTTATTTTAAAAGTCAACTTCTCTTAGAATGAATCTAAAGTGGTAAGAACTGTTAGGCATATTACTTCGTTAAATTTGTAGGACATAAGTTCAGATCTTAAAAGTTTGGCTAGTTTCAGAATAAATTTTGAATCTCATACAAAATAGAAACGCTATAGCTATGACTTTATCATATTAAACAGTAACAGTTGAATAATTTACTTATTTAACATTTTTATAGCCATCCCACACACAGTGACTATATGTGTGTTGGGTGGCCATAAAGGTTGGGCAGCTTGCAGCATTAAAAATCCACAACCTCCCTCTAGCCCATGTATCATCTTCAATAATATATGACAATATATTGTCATTCAATCTTTGTAGCAAAGAACAAGAGTGACCTTTACCAAGTGGTTCCCATTTAATCTCCTCACTTGCTAGGATCAACTTGAAACCATGGAGAAAATTACATACTCAGGCAGTATGAAATAAATCAGATCCATTCACTCGAGCTGAATGTATTTCATTTTGATTTAGTTCCCAAAACAAAGAATAGCACCGCACTTTGTGCTACAAATTAACAAAATATTTTTGTTATACCTAAAAGGATTAATTAAACAAATCCTGCAGGGCTGTATCATTATAGACTTAAGTTTTTCAGCAGATTATTTATTGCCTTCAAGCTTCCATCTGCATTTCAAACCACAAGTTAAAAAAAGGCAACTTCTTTTCATGTAGCATACTGTATATTCAGCATAGAAAAGTAATAGGAAAATAGCTTATTTTTTCATTTAATGATTTAATGATAACATCAGTGCTGGATAGATTGGATTATATAACTAAACCTGAAGGTGATTTCAAGGGCAGATTATTCAGGTTTCTTAGCACTAGCTATAGCACTTAGACTCATATACCACTTCAAAGTGCTTTACAGCTCTCTCTAGGTGGTTTACAGAGTCAGCATATTGTCCCCAACAATCTGGATCCTCATTTTTCTGACTTCAGAAGGATGGAAGGCTAAGTAAACCTTGAGCTTGTCAGAATCGAACTGCAGGCAGAATGCAGTCAGCAGAAGCAGGTTGCAGTACTGCATTCTAACCACTGCACCATCACAACTCTTAACTGCACCTTCACCCCCCCCCAAATAAAACAACAGTCTAAGCAGGTGAAGTAATTTTGGATTATTTTTGGATATAGATTGGATGGTACAACAATTGAACCCAGTAAAGTGCCAAAGAAGAGAAAGCAATTGGTGTTGGTCTTTATGGGCCACTTTAGCTGTAGTTCAGATAGAATACCTGCCCCCACCGCAGTGCCCTATGGAAAAGCTTTTGATCTATTAAAAAAAAACTTTCCTTTTTACCACTATTTTCCAACAAATATTGTCAATTCTAGGAATCACAGAAAAGGTAATGGTAGTAATATGTGGATTTGGGTTGATTTAATTAATATTTTCAAGTTCCCACTTTCAGATGACGTATTGACACTCACTATTTATGTAATCCTATCAAAAGGAATAAATTTCACTCTGGGTGGAGTACTAGCTTAAATGGAATACTAATTACATTCAACTGTTTCCTGAATTCCCACTGTTCATTAATTAGTTCAATCTTCATCTCTGTGTTGCTTTTGAAGATGTGAATAATACGTTGAAAGACATATGCACACTTCCCAAAACTGTGATGTCTTATCTCTTTCCATTAGCTGCTGCTCTGTGCTTTAGCAGAATTTGATTGTATACAAACAGCATTCAGCCCACAAAATTGTCAGCTTCTCAAGGACATTCATTTCATTTAGCAAGCATTAATTTCACTCCCAGAAGCCAGCTTAACAGCAAAGCACAGCAAGAGGAGGAGGAACTGTGAATACTAGCATGCTTTGAATAGGATTTGGAACCAAAATGATCCTATTTTCAGAAGATAGCTTTCACTTCAAGGATTCATAGTCATAGTAATAGCATTAGAACAGGTGATATCAAACAAACTGCAACTGCAGTGACTGGCTTGAGGAGCAGAGTTATACCGAGCCCCTGCTGCTGTCCATCTGACCACTGCCTGGAGTTACTATTTCATTGTCACAATGCAGCTTTGCCCTGACAATCCTCTAAAAATAACATCTATCAGTCAACTACTTTGTTGTCAGCAGAGAAGTTAGAGATGGCTGCTGCTGAAGATAGTTTACATGCTAGGAGATGTCGCCTGGTGAAAGAAATGGCAGATTCTACTTCAAAGGGGGAGATCTTATTATCTCTGATGAAAGGTGTGTTGGAGTAGCACCTGCCTAATATATCTATCATAGGATCAGATTAATAGCCATGGTTTAACCAGGTCTTGTTGAATAAGATGTGATAGCTGGATGAAGTGATCATGCAAACTATAAACCATGATTTACCCTTGCTTCAATTAACAGGTTACGCCAAGATTAAATATATCACTTCATGTGCTCTGTTACAGTGAAATGGGTGGAATTGGATGCTTTAGTTTGTTTCAAAAGTCGACTAGGAGTTTGCATTCACATAGTATTATTCAACAGAGCTATAGAATATACTTACACTGTATGTGTTTTGATCCCAGGACTACAACAAATATTTTGGTTACCACTCTGACTCAAGCACTCTGGGGAAGCACTTATTGTATGACTGCTTTTTTGATAGAAGCCAAAATGGATTTTCCCATATATAGAAGGACCATTTTACATACATCTTTAATGCTACTATGGAACTAAGCTACCATGCTGTGCTTTGAAAATAAGCTCTTCATCTTTCAGAAATTCTTGCAAGCAGGAATACTTGAATTTTGTGTGTATGTACATGTGCATGAAATTTTATTCTCCAAAAGTCCTCAGCACTGATTGGCAATTAAAGTTTTTATGGACAAGTAATATATGCTCTCCCACAAAGATAGGCAATTATCCTTTCTTAAATCTTTTTCAAGGTTGTATTTAGGCTCATTATTAGCAATTTACTACTTTCTGAAGATGAGCCCCAGAGATGATAAAAAAATTAAACCTTTGATCCTGATTTTTCTGCTGTAGGAAAGAATGGAATAACAATAACATTAAAGATTTGGGGAAGGCCATTGTTTACAGAGACCTATCTATAATTCTTTTTAATTTCTATATTCCATTCATTTTGGAACACCTGATATGTATGTATGGAAGCTAAACTGACCCTTGCAATTAAAGTACTTTGGATCAACATAGATGATTTCACTTAGTAAAGCAGGATGTTGAAAACAGATTTCTAAATTGGAAAAGATAATGTTATGAACAGCTTTTAAAACAAAGTTTGTAGTTTGGCTTCTTTTTCTCTGAAATGGCTTCCATTAGGCACTTTTATAGGGTGCAGAAAATCCTCAGAAAATGGATATATACTCTTGTTTAAAATGTTCAAGGTGAAACATTGAATTAAGGACTTCTGCATGTTGCAATATTGTATGTATGTTTAATACCTATGGTTGTAGTTCTACATTTTGTCCTTATCCTTCACCTTCAATTTCATATGGGAAAGGAATGGAAGCAGTATTTAATTCAAAATCCTTCCAAAGGAGAAGATGGAATGGGAAATATTCTTCCTTATTTACCCCTTTCTTTAGTTGCTGGGAAATATAGCTGAAGTCTTGTGCAGCAGACAGATAAACTGTTCAGTATCTGATCACCAGCTGACAGGCATAGTAAATGTATTGATTTAATCTCGCAGCTTCAGTGTTTTGGGAAATCTGGACTCAGCAGTTTTACCGACAGTGATTTTCATGCAATCCAACCTAGTGCACTGTCAATGGGCCAGCAGGATTCTGGCCTAGGTCCTAGATACTATAATTATTGTATTCTTACTTTTATACCTCACTTAAAGTAAAGTATGAAGCAAAGTGTTGTAACACAGGCAGGATCACATTATCCTTCTACATTTATATGCATACCGAGGAGGCTTTTAAAAGTGTTGAATAATCACTTAAATTAATCTTTCTATTTATATAGGAAGTCAGAATTGTACATGCATAAAATATCAGGAAATAACAGAGAGGTTTCAGCCAGTAATGAAGTGCAAATAAAGGTCATGCATCAGTTACTTCACAACAGTCCCATCATTTTTCCTTTCCCCCACTCCCATACCATTCTTTCACAAACCAATTCTTCTGAAATTTTAATAAATTAATATTCTAAATGATTGTTCTTTGAGATAACATGACATTATGACTCCAGGATTAAAAGGTTGAATATTTTTTTTCCTCTGGAAAGAAATTAATTTGATTGTTCTGCTCAGTTCAGAAAAGAAATAAAAGTCATGGGGAAGGAAGGGAATAGATACTAAAGCTGTTAATTTCTGAAAGGTTAAAGATATGGGCCAGCAACTTAATAATTACTTTGCTGGAGACAGTCTGTTTCTTAATGATTAAGTCAATTAGGGCCAAATGCTCAACTGAGAAAAAAGACATACTGGACACCACACATTATTTGTATCTATTGCCTCTGGTCTACATTTCCCTTGATTCTGCTTGAGTCTTCTCCATTGCTCAAAGTCGTTTAGCAAGCTGCAGAAGTCAGGTTTTAGTATAAAGTAATGTTGAACAGAAACCTGTCTTTTAATTTAAATAGGATTAGCCATTTCTGTTATTTCCATTATTCTAAATTCCTCCAGCTGGACACAGTCATTAATCAGAAAACTTATTTTTTGATATATTTCTCTGGCATTGTGTAAGCAAGTGTAAGAAGTCAGGGAGGTTGGAGAAGGCTTAAGGATTGTATGAAGAAACACAGAACATTCGTGCAAATCTCTTGGCCATGTTAAGAATAAGAAATATGCCCAAACTGCATTTCTTACCCGTGAGAATTTCACCAAATGTTTTTCTTTGAAAGCAAAAAATAAAGCCATTTCTTTTCTCTAGAATTTTTAAAAAAAGAAGCAATTGCTGGTAGCTGCAATGGGGCAGGGGTTAGAAAGCAGTATTGCAGGCTAACTAGATCTGATGCCAGGAGTTTGATCCTGACCTGTTCAAGGCTGACTCAGCCTTCCATCCTCCCAAGGTCAGTAAAATGAGGACCCAGAGTGTTGGATGCAATATGTGGACATTGCAACCTGATCAGAAAGGGCTGTAAAGCAATGTGGAAGGAGTATATAAGTCTAATTGCTAGTGCCAAGTGCTATCCACATTTAAGTTCTACCAGTGACCCATGATAAATAAAATATGGACAAGAATTTATCTACTAATATCAGTTTGATTAGGTAACACAAACCTGAATTAGAAGAATCCTCCTTCCCACATATTTATAATAGTTATTAGATTAGGACAAACCAAACCATAAAAGATAATTAAAAATATAAAGTACTGCTAATTTTTATTTATCTTTGATTGCAAGTTTGTTTTTCCAAGCCTTGCAGGTTTCTGAGTTATAATTGTTCCCAATAGGGAAAAAATGTATACTGTGTATTCTGACATCAAACAATACAATGAAAAATATTTACAGTTTAGATTAGAATGCAATTAGCAACAGATAATTATTATTGTGTTACCTCACTCTAATCTTTCAAGAAAAAAATGACTGAGTGGCAACCAATAGAAAATGTTGAGGTTGAGATTATTATATTTTCCAGTGATAATATTTTCATTGTGATAATACTGTGTAAGCTTCTCTACAGAAATGACCTGGCATACAAATTATTGTAATAACTAATTAATTTGTATTTGTATACCTTCATAGGGCAACAGTTATATTTAATAGAATGAAATATTTGCTTATTCTGTTTCCTATTTATTTATTTACTTATTTATCATAAGTATATTTATTTGATATAAATATGTATATAATCATCCATATCACCCAAGGTAACACCAGGTGTGGGATTCTACAGGTTCTGATAGGTTTGCTAGAACAGGTTGTTAACTTTCTAAGCAGTTTGAGAACCGGTTGTTAGAAGAAATCTCATTTTGTTTTTTTCCACTTACAGAGTTAATCCTGTAAGGAATTACAACATTCTGGTTACAAAAACTGCCTTTCCTTAACCCTTATTACGTTCTTGGCAGTACACCTAGACTAACTGTCTCTCCGGAGGTTGTTTTTTTTTTTGCCTGACTTTCTTAAAGGAGAAGGGTTATTTTAAACTTTTTACACTGCTGTTGTGAGGAAAGAAGCTTTTAATTACAAGGAACCAAGATGAGTGTCATTCAGCAAGGCTTCTTGGCTAGCTAGAAAGATTGACATTCAAATGTGAATTTGAATTTTTTCTGACTTTTGGTCTAAAACTGGTTTTTGGTGAAGTTTAATTCTGTGCTTGGTGATGTTTAATTCTGTGTTTATTGATGGGATAATATTTTCTATTCAGCTTTATTTGGAAGGAAAATCTCTGTTCCTGAATAGAAGCAGCTTCAGAAATCTGGCTGTTCCTGTGTCTATTTGTTCTGGTAACTGGTTTAACAAGTAAATGCTTTTTCTATCTGGGGAGGGGTCTTCCTTCATTGCTTTAGTGGTTGTTGGCACTGTCCTTTGGGGTGCACTTCCAAGAGACAGGGTGCAAGCTTGGCACTGATTTTACTGCCCTTCTGGGGGGCATGTGATCTTTCCTTAAAACTGGATGATTTTCTTAGTGTATCTTATGAGTTGAGTGAGACTAGCTGGTATCTTTAAGTGGTGCAAATGGATCTAAGAATTGCTGGCCTGGGTGTGCTCTTTTTGGAGAGCTTAAATGACCTCTCTGCTAAAGAGTTTCACTTTATGAACAAGAGTTGGCTGCTCATAGTCATCATTGATTTTAACCATTTTAATTCCTCAAGGTGCTCTGGCACCCTGACTGATTTGTAACTCCAGCTTGCAGGTATTTGTAATCTAAAGATTGGTATTTAGGGCAGCTTTTTGCAAGCAAAGGAGCTTTCTGTATTTTTGTACAGGTAATCCTTGACTTATAACAGTTAATTTAGTGACCAGTCAAAGTTACAATGGAACTGAAAAAAGAGACATGACCATTTTTCACACTTATGACTGTTGCAGCATCCCCACGGTCATGAGAGACCAGGCAAGGAGAAGCGCACCTCGACGTGAGTGATTTGAGTTATCAATGCCCACCCAGCCATATGGCCACTTGGCCATGCCCCCAAATAAGCCACAGAACCAGGTGTTAAAAAATTTGAATCCCACCACTGACTAACACTGAGTAACATACAACAATAGATAAAGATATAAAAATAGCAACTAGAAATATAAATTTAAAGATCATAGTAATAGATGTCATAAAAATAAAAAATGTAAATGATGTTGAAAGAAATAAAAATATATCTCCACATCTAAACAAGTCTCTATTTCTATGGAGGTCTTATCTCATCTATGGGATTTCAAAGCGGGCAGGCTAATGTAACTAGACAGAGGCTATCGTTCAAATTCATTCATTCATCATGCTATGAAGAGCTTTAAAGATTAAAAACAGGACCTTGAATTGAACCTGGAAACAAACTGGCAACCAATGCAGCTTGAGGAACAGAGGTGAAATATGCACTGTTTTATGACTGTACATAACAACATTCAATATCAGCTGAAGCGTCCAGAGATTCTTCAAGGGCATTCTTCAAGTAGAGTGCATGACAGTAGTGACAGTGGCAGTGGAAGGTGACTACAGAGCATGAGTAAGGAGGGCCTGACAACAGGAGCAGGTGCAACTGGCACACAATCGCAATAGCACTTGGATTTATATACTGCTTCACAGTGCTTTATAGCCCTCTCTAAATGGTTTATAGAGTCAGTATATTGCCCCTAACAATCTGGGTCCTCATTTTACTGACCTGAAGAGGATGGAAGGCTGAATCAACCTTGAGCCTGGTGAGAGTTGATCTGCCAAACTGATGGCAGCCGGCAGTCTGCAGAAGTAGCCTGCAGGACTGCATTCTAACCACTGCATCACCACAGCTCACAAGATGGTGCTAAGATCTTCCTACCCACGATGAACAGATTACTCACTGAGTATGTCTTGATTAGTGGCCAACCCATCTAGCGCCAAAGATGGTGCAATTCCTATCAACAGACACACACACCCAAAAAAACCCAAAGCCACTTGGTTTTGCTAGAGTGCAGCTAAAACCTATTGTCCGCCATCCAGATCCTTGCAATTTCCAGACCACCATGATGATACATTCATCACATTACTTAATTCACTGTGGGTATAAATATATAACTGGATATCATCAGCATAATCACTCCAGGACAATGGATGAGCTCACTCAATAGCCTCATGTAGATGTTTATAAAAAATGTGCTCAAGCAAATAATCAAGCATAAAAAATAAACAGCAGAATTATATTAGTTGCTTTCATTTTATTCATTACTAGTCCAAAGAGGTATTTTTGCATTACATTTTCAAATTATGTCTTCAGTTAAATTGCATAATAGAGAGGAAAATGGGAGTCTAGTTTTGAAATGGACAAAATCCAGTTTGATTTAGTTTATATTTTGCTTGTAGCCCAAATAATAATAATAAAATCTTCAGCCAGAATTGCTCTGCTGATTTGAAATGAAAATTTTAATTAAAATTGACATGGCCATCTGCATTCTCTGTTAATGATAGAGATAGAAGAGAGAGAGAGAGAGAGAGAGAGAGAGAGAGAGAGAGAGAGAGAGAGAGAGAGAGAGAGAGAGAGAGAGAG
>JANHFT010002279.1:77131-91051 GCA_032467955.1 Pseudoxenodon macrops | reverse complement strand
CCCCACTGGCAGTTAAAAGGAAGAAACGGCTGCTATCACACATTGCTCCTAGAAGCACCAAACTGAAAGCACCTGAAAATGACGAATGAGATTTTGTCACCAAGACACCTCTAATTCTACGTGGGAAAGAACCCGAACAACAGAAGACCTACATATAGGCAGCCGTGAAAACCTTAGAAAACAAATATATATATATATATATCCCCAAACACCCTCTGGAAAACTCCCATCTTCAACTGTTTCTGGAAAGTTGATAACATTGAAGCCAACTGAACCTTCTGTAGTAGGCTACTCCATAAGTCCAGCCACATCACAGAGAAGTAATGCCGCTGGTCATCACTGTCCTAACCTCTCATAAATGTATCCCATTTCTAGTTAAAGCAGTAGAATCTTTTCCTGTACTTAATCACAGGAGTTTCTCAAGATAAATAGCAACTGGTTTGACCAAGTGAAGTGAATCACCCCTCCTTTTATTCATTGTCCAGATGTTTGCCTGATCACTTAGAATACCTAGCGCCCTCCTTGTCAAGAATATCTTGATCACCTCCATTTTCTGAGTGTTGCCCTTATAACTCAATGACCTCTGAAGTTTCCAGGCCTTTTTTATTGATTTGGGAAGACTGAAGAATCACTGGAGTCAGGTCTGCACTCCGAAAACATCTGGGTCCAGTATAAATAAAGACAAAGCTCCCCCCTCAAATATAACAGTCATGTTTAAGAAAGAAGTCTCTGAGTAAATAGAGCATCTTGGAAACTATAAGGAGTATTTCCAGCCCTAATTTTCAGAGAGTTCAGTCAGGTGGAATCTCTCCAAATGATCTGAAGTGTTTCTTCCCAGGTTTCTTATTAACTGAGATGAGTTGTCGTTTATGAGATAAATCTCAACACATCTGCCCTCTGTCACTTCATTGTTTATGTCTGGTCTTCCTCTTGTTCCTTTCTCAGCCTCTTCATGATCTCTCATGCCAAGCCTAGTTAATAAGAACCCTTTTGCTGGATTTTGTAATTTTCTCCTTCCATTGCCATATTAATTACAATTGGCAGCCAGTCCAGAGAACCTTGGGGGGCTTGGAATCAAGTAGGCCTCTTGACTTCTGTGAATGTAACCTTAAAATAAAGTAGAATTAGCTCACCTGGCTGTACTTCTTGTTGGATCTCCCTTGTAAGTCTGAAGGTATATCTCTCTTGCTATATCCTTTACAATCCAAGAAAATGAGGAGGCGTCAGGTCAAAATAAGAATGACATGGGACAGATTTTCCAAGGTGAGTTCTTAGTGTTTCACACACAGAAAAAAATATAGCCAGACTAAAAACTCTACTATCTGTATCTACAATATACTGAACTATTAGGGAAGGTTTGTCTTTACAGATTTACAGATTAATAGAGGTGGAAGGGACCTTATAGGTCATCTAGTCCAACCCCTGCCTAAGCAGGAGACCCTACACCATTTCTGACAAATGGCAGTCCAATCTCTTCTTGAAAGTCTCAAGTGATGAAGCTTCCATAACTTCCTGTTCCATCGGTTGATGGTCCTCACAGTCAGAAAGTTCCTCCTTATTTCCAGGTTGAATCTCTCTTTGATCAGTTTCCACCCATTATTCTTTCACTATCTTTCACTATCACTAAACCACCTTGATTATACCCCTTGTCGGATGCTCTAATCATGTGACTCTGGACAAGTACAACAAAACAAAACAAATTCAACCCAAAAAAAACAGGGCAACATACTTGACAGTGACAACAATTTTAATATAAGAAAGCGGAGAGTGACTGCTGCCCCAGGAAGCAGATAGAGCTAAACATTGGATGGACTAAGACATTTCTAATGGTGAGATTCCACTTTAAGACCACCAATTCTGCAGGTATTTCAGTGGACAATCATTTGAATACATTTTGCAGTCCACGTTCCTTAAGCCAGAAGGTCTGGCAGGCCGTCTTTGCAAGCCCATCCTTCTCCAAGGTAGCCCAGCAGCCTAGATTGCGTTGGAAGAAAAACCCAGGTCCAGTTCCAAGCCAGGAATCAAATGGAGGCTGATTGGAAAGAAAAAAATATATGTTTATTGATGAGCAGAACCAACACACACACACACACAGACAGAGCATGCAGTTCTGGGACAACTGATAAAGTGGAGTTGAGAGTAGGGTGGCTTTTTATACCGTTTTGATTCCTATGGGGTCATGTAGGGGTCATGGCTGGCTCTATAGGCAAAAGGGAAATGCAAATCCTAGGTGTTTGTCTGAGCCAATTTTGTCAACCTTTGAGTTTCTGTCTGACCCAGTCTTTCTGAATGGACAACCAAATCTGCATTTCTAAAAGCTGCCCTCCTCAGTTTCTGCTTAGGGCAGGGAGACTGAAGCTAGTTTCTGCCTCCTTTAAAAAATTTCCCCCATTTCTCCTGTAGGGGAAATATTCTATCCTGTATTTTTAATGTTCCCCAAAGTATTTCATTCTCTAGGAGAGTGGGTGGGTGCTGATTCCTTCCTTCCTTCCTTCCTTCCTTCCTCCCTTCCTCCCTCCCTCCCTTCCTGCCTTCCTTTCCACAAATTTTTTTTGTCTCATTCTCCAGTCTGCTGCCAGAGAAGCTGCTGTCTTTCCTCTTTATCAGCTGACAATCTTGCTTCATGAGCAAGCTATAATCTCATCCCACATAAACTTTATCTAACAGTATCTAACACTGATTCGTGTGTATCTCAGAGATGCAAAATATGTAATTTAAAAATTAAATTAAATTAATTTAAGTGTTGTTCTACTATAATTCATGCAGGAGGGGTGGATGACAAAGCATTTAGATAGCCCATAGATATAAGGTTCTACTGTATATCATATGTTAGGATGAATACTTTATGAACAATGACTATAACTATGTTGTTTGAATCTCATGATTTTGGTTGATTATCTTATTTAGTATCCTATTATGATTTATGTTGTTTGCTTATTTAGTACCCTATCACTCAGTTTGTATCTTATGATTTATGATGATTTTGTGTTATGATAAGCACTGAGAGCTTATCCACCTGAGGTAAATTCGTTGTGTGTCCAATCACACTTGGCCAATAAAGAATTTTATTTATTTCTACTTCTATTATTATTTCTAGCCAACCCTTGTGATCTATTATTGCCTGCTTCTTATGCCTGCTATTAATGATTGGTTTGAAGTTCCATAACAATAAGAAAAAATATGGAAATATTTACCTCTAATATAATCAAATCTTCATGTCGATAGATTTCTCTTCTTTTCCATCTTAATTTGGGACAGGGCACTCTGTGAACAGCAATGGATGAGAACATTTGATCTTAAAAGTTTTCAACCTAGTTTTCCTCCTATTTATTGACTCCCTCAGTTGAGTGGCCTAATGATAAGCTTTTACTACCTTGAAGTCTTTAAACCCATTACAACTTATCTTCTTTTAGTAGCAGCCTGTCATGGCAACTTGAGCAAAGTGATTAGTAGCCAATTGTTAAGTATGTTGCTGTTAAATAGGGTCAGCAGTATTTTAAAGAAGAGGGCAATTAGAAGCAGTTACTTCACCAATTTTGCTTCCTTGCTCACAAACTCTTTACACAGCTGTTGTCCTAATATTCTCCATAGAAATTTGAGAGGACAGAGATTTCAACTTTTCATATTCATTGAAATAATAATAATGCGATATAATTCAGAAGAAAAAAATATATAATGGAAGATAATCCCTTTTTGTTCCTGGCTCCACAGATTTCAGAATATAGGGAAGGAGGATTTGTATGTGCCTTAAGATGCCGTTGTACAGTTTACCTTGATTCCATATTAAATATAATTCTGAGCAATGTATAATGGAAGATCACAGTAGGTAAGAAAGTAATTAGAGATAAGAACATCCAAAGAATCAGATACCCCTAGAAGCTTATAAGCAGGGCAACAATGCAATAATCCTTTGTACAGTTTCAGGAACTGATATTCTGAAGAATATTATCTCTTAAAGTACAGGTTCTTTTACCTTTCCTAACTTAAAACTGTTGATAGATCTATCTTCCACCAATTTCTATAGTCATCTAAGCTAATGGCCCCCATTATTACATTTTGTAATAATGAATTCCTTATCTACTGAGAAAATGGGTATATAGGTATATTGGTATAGGTATATAGTTTAATCATACTTAATCATACTTTATAACTGTGCAACAGGAGATGAAAGAAATAATTCATTCATTGTCTGTTGTGCTGGAACTAGTCTGGAGGGGAAGACTTTGGGGAAAAATAATTAAACTTTGGGTGCTATATCCAAATCTACAACTGGACAATGTGGATTACTTAATGGGAGTTTCTGAGATTATTATTTGAGTTTAAATTCTATAAAACTTGGACATAATGCTGAAGTATAACTGGTAGAAAAGAACTTCATTGCTTAGAAGAAAATGATAAACAGCAAATTTCCTAATATTTAATAGACATACTGGAAAACTTTTAGTCTTTATTAGCTGTCCTGAGTCTTGTTTTCGGAACAAACCTATACTAAAATCAATTATCAATTCCTCATTGTGTTTTTCTACTATCCTGAACTTAAATTAAAGGCTTTGCCTGTGTTAAAATGTATCATTTGGACCTGCCCCTCTACCCAAATACAGGTAGTGCTATACTTATAACTATTTGCTTACTGAAGGTTCAAAGTTACAAGGGCACAGAAAAAAGTTACTGGCCAGTTTTCACATTACGATTATTGCAGCATCCCGATGGTCATGTATTACAAATTCAGGTGCTTGGCAAATGATATGTATTTATGGCAGTTACCCTGTCCAGGGGTCATGTGAGCACCTTGCTGGTTCTATCAAGAAAAGTCAATGGGGGGCAAGGGGATTTGCTTAACAAATGCTTATTCACAACAGCTATAGTGATTCACTTAATAACCATGGCAAAAAGACTGTAAGTGGGGCTCAACTCACTTAATAACTGTCTTGCTTAGCAATAGAAATTTTGGGCTCAATTGCGATTGTTTGTTGAGGACTACCTGTATCACATTTACATATGAAGCTTTTTGTGGATCACACACTCTGTCTCAGTCCATAGATCAATGTAGAAATAAGTATAGAATGGATGGGGGGTAGATGCATGCAGAAGTGACACAGTTTAAACTGGAATGATTCATCAATCACTGGAATTGCTACGACATTTGGGAAAACGGAAAAGTTGATAAATAGTACTTGCCAATCAAAGTGACATTTCTTTTACATTCATGTTTCCTGTTGAACTAGAGCAGGCTTGTGGAGTTTCAAAAGTTAGGTCCCAATTACAGCTAGTGAAAATTTGCAAATTCAGATTGAAGTAAATTAGCCATTAGATGTGTTGTCCTTCATTAAGATAAAATAAAAGTTTTGGTAATTTGTTTCAGGGATAAATGAACAATTGCTGCTCACTTAAAAAACTTAATATTTGAACACTTCTGCTGAAGTTCTAGAAAATCCAGAGAGGTTTCATGTATTCAAAAGGCATGATTTTTCACCAGCCCCTGACAGCTTTTATACTGGTCTCCTTCTCAAGAGAAATAAAAAGAAAAAAGTTCCTTGTTGAAAAAGAGACAGTCGCAGAAGCAAAAACATTCCAGTTGAAACTGAAATATTACCCCCCTATTTCTTTAAATAAATGATGCTATCCAAATATCTCTTATGGGGAATGATTGTTTTAGCAGATTTCTCCCTAGTTGTAAATGTTGCTGACAGCATTATTTTCCATTGGAGATCAGGGGCATTGTGGTTCAATGCCATGATCCCTGATGGAAAAAAGACACATGTCTTCTCTACATTACTTCTCTGATGAAAGTGGGATTTGATTATATTCTGCTGCCTTCACCAGAGACTTACACTGCTTGTTACACTACTTCCTTTCGCTAAAAGTGATGATGTGGGAATGGAAACCAGCTGACAAAGAGCTACACCTGAATGAAAGTTGGGACCTCTTTCAAAAGCAGATTGTGCCTATTTTGGTTCTGCTCTGAATACCTGAAATAAGGAAGTATATATAATTAGGCAGCTTGGTTATCCCACACCATTCCAAGCTTGTATCAAACATACATTTATAGAGGAATATATTAATATTGTAATTTAACATGTAAGAGAGTAACTTCATTGATTCGTTTGTAATCCAATTTCCAGAAGCCATACCTACAACTTATTAGACTATGGTAAGTGATTCTGATCTTGACTTCTTAGTGATAAGCACAATTGACTTCTTAGTGATAAGCACGATTGTGAATTGTAAATAGCCAATGTTTTCTCACTATTTGACACTGCAGCTTGATATACTTGTAACAGATATCTGTAGCTCAAGACTGAATCATGGAATTTGTGGTGAATCTAGGTTGGTTGTTTTATTGCAGACATTTCATTACGCAACTAGGTAACATAATTGGTGCTGTTATTATTTTATGTACTCGATATTACTTTCCATAAATATTATGATAGGTACTAATATAGTAGTAGCATTACTATGTTGTAGACATAGTAATGTAGTATTTTCATGTTTCTTGGTTGTGCTAGTTATCTGTCATTGCATTGGAATGACAGATAAACTTTGAAAAAATATAAGACAGGTAATCCTTGATTTATGACTACCGTTAAGCCCAAAATGTCTTTTGCTAAGTGAAACATTTGCTACGTTTTGCCCCATTTTACAACATTTCTTGCCACATTTGTTAAGCAAATCACTGTAGTTCTTAAGTTAGTAACAAGGTTGTTAAGTGAATCTGTCTTCCCCAGTGACTTTGCTTGTCAGAAGGTTGCAAATAATGATTACATGACCCCAGGACATTGCAACCATCATAAATATGAACCAGTTGCCAAGCATCTGAATTTTGATCATGTGACCATGGGGATGCTGTAATGGTTGTAAGTGTGAAATAACATCCTAAGCCACATTTTTCAGTGCATTTATAATTTTAAATGGTCACTAAATGAACCGTTGTAAGTTTAGGACTACCTGTACTTTATCACCATTTGTTTCAACAGAAACATCCATAAAATCTGGTGTGGATTCAGTGAAAAGCAACCTACACAATAATATAAAGTCCACTACATTTTGATGATTGGGGGAGGAATTTGAAGGCTTGAAGTTTTTATTTTAAAAATAGCTAAGTGGATATAAATGAATATTTTTATTATTGTCACTGATCAGAATTGCAAACAAAATCCACAAAAAGCTACATTAAGTGACTGCTTTAGCATCTAGTAACGAGAACAATAGATTGTTGAAAGTGGCAATGAAAAATAGGAGGTGCTGAGTTCTTATATTCCAGATGGAATTTCATGTAGAGTTGTTTCTAAGATTTGTTTCCAATGAAAACAAAACAGTCAGTGAACAACTCTGAAATTCAGATTCTGATCTTCTATATCCTCTTGGCCAGTTGTCTGTTAAGTTTTCCAGATCCAATTCAAATAATTGCTCAGCCATCTTCTTAGATAATGAATCATTTCCAGCTGTTTTCACCACCAGATCAAATGAGAAACTGCAAATATTTCAAGATTAGTTTTACAGGGTGTACAATTCTCATAATGTAGTCAATGGACTCTGCTTGTCTGCTTGATTGGGTTGCTGGACAGAATATTCTTTTACCTCAAACGTTGTCTGCTTTTAAGATAAATTGCAGACATATATTGCCTGGTATAGACTTTGATAACAGGCTTTCTCTTTTTGTAAAAAAAATATTTTCCCCCTCCATTTCTCTATATCAATTTCTTACAAAGAAACAATTGATTGTTGTTATCCTTCCTTTCTTGACTATTTAAAACCTTTTCGCCCTGCTAGAATTATTCAGTTTGATCTTTTTTTTCTGACCACAACAATGCCTTGAACATTCTAAGCGGAAGAAAGCATCCTAAACCTGTCAAGTTGCTTTGTGTTGTCGTGGAAATGAAATCATGACTTTTTTTGTTTTGCTTCATGTTTCACAAATGTACCTGCAGCCAGCTATTGTTTCAGAAATATATGGCTTGCTTTTGCTTGCAAAATTCTGATCTTTGTAGGCATAGACACATTCTGGCATCTGAATATCTTTTCCATTGCTATGCTATCAAGTTTTAGTTTGTAATGTATTTTTTAACTGCTAATTCCTTTATTGATAATATTCAACCCTAAAAGTAAAAAAAATCTATCTTCATAGTCAGTTCTAGGTCTGGTTGTTGTCCCTACTTTAAGTAAGCTGTCTTCTTTACATTACATTTAGTCCATTTTTTCTTGTCCACCTTGATTTTCATTTTTAGAAATCTCTCTCTCTCTGTCTCTCTCTGTCTCTTTCTCTCTCTCTCTTAGATGATAGATAGATGATAAATAGAGATACACAGAGAGAGAGAGACAGATACAGTATTCATCATCATAGCTCAGGTTTCTTCCTCCAAGTTTAAAACTACAGTCATTTTCTTTCCAATCCAGTTTCCCTTAATTATGAAAGATTACTATGTAATAGCAATAGCTCAGTTAGTGTTGGGAATATTGCATATTAATCCTTTGATTTGTTGAAACTATTTAAAAACCCTTAGAAAATCTGCATTAATTGTCCATGTGAAACTGGATGAAATAAAGTGAGAAACAGGATTGAAACTGATTGACTCATTACAGTAATAATGCATAAGTATCTTTCTTGCCCCAAAATGAATAGCTCTCAGTCTCTGACAAAATATAATCTGGAGAGAAAAAGATTTAAACCTGAAATCTTCTCTCTATATAGATTGTGAGGTTGGCGGTCACTTAGAAAAAAATAATGGCTTTCCTAGTATTTATAATAAAACTGATAAAATCAAGTTAACATACACCCATTGCACCTGTGGTAGATTTTTTCCCCTCAAAGGTTCCTCATTTTTCAACTAGTCCTACACTAGTCCTGTTGATACTTGACTTCGGGTAGGACGGGAAGAGATATAATTCTACATATTGATTTATTACATATTTTCCAAATTACTGACTAACATTCAGAAAAATTGGCCTAACAGCATAATCTTTTTCTAATATGCTCTTCACAAAGATTTCCTTTTATTTCTAGTAGGCCCATCAAAATTACTAAGGTACCTGATAAAATTATTTTGTTTGCTTAATTTTGACTGTGTGAAATTGGGTGCAGGTGAAAAAGGTTTATTATCTGATTGAAGATATTCTATACATGTAATTATAGACACAAGTAAAACTATTATTAAAAGCCAGCTGTTTTAACAGTTATTTGTTTCTAATCATTTCCTAATAAAGAGGGAGAGTGGCAACTGTTACTAGGAACAATTTGCTGCTAATCAAGAATAATAAAGTGACTAGTCTAATTTCCTCATCAACATCTCTGATTAGAATGTCATTACAACTCACTGTTTCCAATTGATTACATGTTGATTGAGAGGAAGTTAGACTGCAAAATAGTAACAAAATCCATTTAATTACCAAGTACTTCTCACTTAGTGATTTGGAGAGGGGGCACAATGGCTCAGTGTTAAAGACACTGACCGTGTCAGCTGGAGAGCTGACAGCCTGGGTTCGAGACTAGAGCTCCCTCAACGGGGTCAGGTCTCATTATTTGTCCCAGTTTCTGCCCATCTAGCAGTTTTCAAGCACGCAAATGTGAATAGATAAATGAGTAACACTTTGGTGGGAAGGTAACAGCATTCTGTGTGCCTTTGGCATATTGTAGCCATGCTGACCACATAAGCACAGAAATTGTCTTCAGACAATTCTGGTTCAAGAAATGGAGATGAGCACTGTACCCAAGAATCAAACATGACTGACAGAGAATCCTTTAACTTCTTACAGCCTAGCAATAGTTGCAATATAATAAAAGTCAATTCAGAAGTGAACTCAATTAGACTTATTCCAAAGTAGATATACATAGCACAAGAAAGCAACAGGTGACGCATGCCACTAAAATAAGCACAGTACATTGCAAAGGAGAAATAATTCTTACTGAAAATTAAATTTAACAAAACAATTATAAACAAAGTTTTACAGTTACTATTTTGTTTGTTTAGGAAAGTGTACATGTGTCAGGGGAAAAAAACCTATAGTCTTTATACTTTGGAGAGAAATAAAAGGGAAAAGTTAGCTGAAGATATAAAGGCATATTTGCATCATATTCTCCAAAATATATTCTCTAAACTTTATAGTTCTTCATTAATTGATAAAGGGTCAGACATTTTATCACTATCTTATCTTCCAACATAAGGATTCTTCACCACTAGCTATAAATATATATATTTGTGATCATTTTTCCCCATAATGACACTGGAAAAGAAAGGGTCAGTACACAATTTTTCACAATTATGATCATTGCATCATCCCCATGGTCACATGATTAAAATTTGGACACTAGGCAGCTGACATGTATTTATCACATGTCTGATCACTTTTTTGTAACCTTAGCCAAATTTAAAGGGGACACCAGAGTCATTTAACAACTCTGTTACTAACTTAACAACTGCAGTGATTTAATTAATAATTATGACAAGAATGATAATAAAATGGGGAAAAACTCAATTGTCCTAATAAGTTGAGCACTACCTATATAAAGTAAGCCAATCTTCTCCAGCTTAGTGTTCTGCATCTGCTTTTTTTAACTCTCTTTAAAAAAATATAATTTTATTAAAACTTTTAAACTTGAGGATAACAGGTAATACAAACCAATAGAAAAAAAGGAAGAAAAAAAAGGAAAGAAAGCAAAAATGAAAGAAAACATAAGGAAGTGGTTTCTGATATTCTCCAAAACCGTTAAAAGTAAAAGTATATTTTGACCCCTCTGATTAAAATTACCCCATGTTGCTTTTTTTCCTACAGTATATTCTACTCATAATCTAAACCATAAATCACAAGTATTGATATTTAAAATTCTTTGTTTCAAATTATGTATTTGGATCCATTTTTAAAGAGTTATTTCTATATCCATCAAACATTGGATAATATGTTTCTACATTCATTTGTCTTTATACAGTCTAGATAATTTCTCTGATATCATCTACCTTTAATAAAATTTATCTTTATATATAATAATATAATAACACAATATAAATTTCAGCTTTTTAACTACATATTTTTTCATTGATAGGTTTCTATATTCAGCCCATTTTTCATACATTCTTTAACCTGTTCTTCCTGTGTCAAATTTTACCAGAAATTGTACATTTTAGCAATTGTATATTCATCATCATCACACAACTGTATTTCAAAGTCTTTTTATCCATTTTAAATCTTTCAGATAACTGTAAATGGGAGAACCTTTGACAACTATAGTCCACTGCTATTAATTATTCTTTTCATTTGATTTCAAATTCTCCTTGATAATTTTCCAGTAAATTGCACTGTGCCAACTACTTATTCCTCTTCTAGAATATATTTATTGAGATGAGATATATAAAGGTGTTTTCAGGTTTAACCTACATTTATATCTATTCTTTATTCCAAATATGGAATGTGCAATAATAAAGTCCACATTAACTTTATCATACCATAAACACCCATACTATCCAAACTTAGGTTATTATTTCCTAAGTGTAAAAGTCTCTTGTTTCTCAGTAACATCCATTATTTCATCCCAATCAAATAACTAGCAGTAAAATACCATTTTAAATTGGTCACAACTCCCTGTTTTTAAACCAGGCGGATTAAGGATTCTGGAAGCTGAAAGCCAACATGACTTAGAGTACAGATGTCAGGTTGAGGAATGGTTAAATGTAGGTTAGCTTCCACAGGAACTTATTGCTTTCATCACAGTGATGAAAGAAAAAAAGGTGAAGTTTCTTACATCAGTTTGATCCCGCTTCTCACAGATACAGATGAAGTTAGTCTATTGGGAGGGACCTGCAAGGTTTCGATGATGATGCTCTTTAGTCATACTGTAGCTGTCTACTCTGCATAATCTGTCCTAGCTGAATAGCTGGTTGCTTATGCCCTGTCCATCCAAAATTATTATTACTTACAGGGAACCCCAGAAGATTAAATTTGCTTTCTAAAGGTCACCTTAATGTCTCCCAAAAGAAAAACAATGCCTATACCTCTTGTTCTTCATTTTGCAGGGATCATTTATCCATGTTCATGTAACATCCCTTCTGTTCTGTAATAAAATCGTTTTCCCCTAGCCCACAGTCAGAAATCTAATCCAAGCTTATGGTGAATAGTTTTATGGCTGAGCAGTGGAAAGCATATAAACAGGGCTTTTATGTGTGTCTTCTAAACACTAGGCTAAAAAGGGCAAATTGAAGGTTGTGTTATTACCTGCTCATTGCATCTTGCTTGCCCATTGTGAACGAACATAAAACAAAGTAATATCATCTCACTACTTATGCCTGACACAAATTAATGGGTACTTTTCATGCATGGTTAATGTGAGGATATCACGATTAGTAGTAATTATATTGCTATCAGAACTCTATGAAGGTGCTTGTTATGTTGGTTCTATGTCATATTTTATTGCCTCCTTCTATTATTTGGGCTTTTAACCCAAACTCCCTAAGCAAACATGGGATATTGACTATATTTCACAAAGGAAAAGACATTTCAACCCCAAAAATAAAAATATTAAAGTCTAAGGAAACAATGGGATTTTGAAGGCAGTTATTCAGGGATCTATTGTGACTTTAATCACAAGTAAGGGCTCATGCAGAAAAACTGAAAATAGATCTGGCTATTTAAAAGAAAAAAGAAAAGAAGGTGGAAAGAAACCAGGCAGGATTCTAAATATACTGTCTATTATTTTAAACAGGCACAGGTTTGATTTGGATAATGATTCTATGCTTAATTCATACCGTTTCAAAAATCCTTCTCAGTGTTCTCAGTAACAATATCAATCAAGCTGGGAAATACGGTACTCGGCTTTTCTCATTAATATATTGTAAATTCTAATACCATCTAAAAGTACCTATTTAGCTCTGCAAAAAGATTGGAGTTTTGATTGTCTGCAGCTCTTAAGATGTCAAGTTTTAAATCATGCCATGCTTGACATGTGTATAATCCAAATGAGCAATGCATTCTTAGTGTTTTTACATTGCCTTATATATTTTAATCAGCTCTCATAGAATGTTATTTAGCATGGAAGGATGCATATTATGAACTTTCCATATTTTTGCAAACATAACCTTCAGGGGAAATAATGTTCTACTCATTGGGAAGAAGGGCTGCTCCTTCCAATAATGCCCTTTAAAAAAATATTTTATCAATAATGAGAATTCATGGGAAACTGTTAATCAAAGCACTTATATAAGTTATTCTATCTGCCTTGAGCACATAGTTGCAGTATACTATGAGCACTGCTAAACCCTAACTTTGTTGAACAGAGTTTCTGCCTTCTGACTTTGTTTTATCAATTTCTGTTTTGTGAATTTATTTTTGGCCAGAAACATGCATGACATATTGCAGTGATAAAAAGGAAAGGCCTTTCTCTCCAAGGAGTTTATAGCAGTAGAGCTGACAAAAGTAATGAAGAATTTATTAAGCCTGCCTACTGTTTATAATAAAATTTCATGGCAAAATGTACTTTTTTCACTGTTTCAAAAAGTATGTCAACAGAAGTCCAACCTAAAAGTAATTCCAGAAGAACTTATTAGTACTTACTAGCAGCTACAGCAAAATATGTTTGAATAAATAGCTTAGATAATGAATATTTTTACCATCAGATCAAGATGTTCAACATCTGGGCACCAAGATGTTGAACAACAAGGTTGTCAGAAGTTGTGAAAATAGACATGGCATGGATACTATGCTTCTCTATATACTGGTGTAGCTTCTTCCTTTTTTCACTTATTAATCTTGCTGCTGTTACTTGCTTGCTCCACCTGTGATATTTCCAAATAGCATCTAGAATTAAATCAGACTCCAAGGCAAAACATTCCTCAAAGTTCCAATTTATTAAAAGAGCCATGTTAGCACATCCGTGGAAATCCAAATCTGAAGATTCCCAAGTTTCCACCACCCAGTTGAAAGTTCAAGATCTTACCC
>JANHFT010002279.1:34591-48681 GCA_032467955.1 Pseudoxenodon macrops | reverse complement strand
CCTGCCTCTGGCACCGAGTCTTCTCCAGCCTCCTCACTGTCCGACTCTGGTGCCAGCTGCACAGGCCACTGGCGAATTAACACACCAGCTTCCTTGCTGTCTGAATCAGTTACCAGCTGCACAGGCCGCTGGCGGGCCACAACACATCAGCTTTCAAACCAAGTGCCAAGAAGTGCATTAAATGTGGGCTACTGGCATTACAACTGAATCTTGCAGTAGGCACTCCCAGCTTTGAAAGTTATATGAGATTCCTGTGACCGTGACTCCACAAGTATCTGCTGTTTAACAGGGAATGTAACTCAATAGAAAGTTCATTTTCCAAATCTAGGAATTATCACCCAAAGAATCTATTTATTCAGATATTATGTAAAAGTAGAGCTCTGTATCATCTGTTTGTTATTTAGTTCCAAAATGCTTGATGGTTATACTCAGCAAATTCAAAAATATCACATGGCATAAAATATTGTCTTGTGGCATACCATGGTATAGCTACCAACATGTAGTCTCAAGTTATATGATATGACACGTTGAGACTGTTCATGTAAGCAGGAACATTGTAATACAGTGTTCCAAATTTACAAACATGGTCCTAGAGAACATCATAGTCAACATTATTAGAAACTAATAAGAGATCAAGCGGGATCAATAGAGTCATACTCACTGTACCTTTTTCTCACAAGAATTCATCCATTAGTTGATTCTGTCCCAAGCAGGTCTAAACACAGACTACCAAAAAAGAATCAAGATAATTTGTTTACTCTAAGAGTTTGTGATGCTGCCCAGCCACCCTTCTCTGAAGTATATTGATCAAAAAGTAACATTTGTGTCTGGGAGTAGTTGGCAAAACACTTGAGATCAATTGAGGAAGTGGACCACTGCCACCTTAAAGGTCAGCAGTGCCTTGTGTGGCATCACACAAAGATGCATTCACTATTATCTGAATTTACTTACTCAAATCCCTTTTTACAGTTAAGATGGAAAAAGGCAAAGAAAACATGCAATAGACCACACAACTTACAAGCACCTTGTCCATATTCTCTTTTCAAGATTCAGAAACCAAGATCAATCTTATACAACTGGGTCAGAATATATATTGCATTAAAAGCAGGCAGTGTGAATCTGAATAATTTGAGTCTGAGTCTGAATTATGTCACCTTGAACTCAATATTATTTTGTGTATACTAGTATTTATTACCATCATTATCATTACCATCATCATCTCTGCTTTTGTTCTTGATATCAAAGTTTCTTTTAACTGCTCAACAACCATGAAAACTTAAAATTGTATCAGAATAAAAGCACAGCAATAATTCATCCTTTATCTTTCTAGCACATTCACAAACTTTATCTAATTGCTTTTAATCTATAGAAATAAAATCTTATACAGCACTGTATTCCTCCTCTAATTCTCCTCTATAATGCTTCTATTATCCTCAGGGCAATATTTCAAATAGGTGGCTTCCATTAAGGTTAACATAGTAATAATGATGTTAAACATACCTGAGGAAAAAAGGTGACCTGAAAAATTAAAGAAATTACAGCTTCAGAAAAATTAACACTGAAATATAGTATTTCGATTATTCACAGATGCCTGATAAGTACTGGAGCTGTTGGGGCTGAGTCAAATATATGGCTGAAAATCAACTACAATCTATGTTCATTATCTTCCTTTGTACTGATATTTTCTAACATTGTGTTCTTGTTAGTGGAATTTCAACTTGATGCTAAATCATGTCTGAAGCCATTAGCATCTGAATACTTTATTGAGGAAAGAAAACATTTTCTAATATTTAAATATACAAACTCAGCACTTATACATATTGATTTCAGTGAAACAGATCTTAAGACAGACATCCATATGATCTTACCCATATTCAGATCTCTAGAGAACCAGTTTGGTATAATGGTTAAGGCAACAGACTAGAAATTGGGAAACCATGAGTTCCAGGGCTGCCTTAGGCACAAACGCAAAGGGGTCAGTCATTCTTTCTCTGCCCTGAAAGGAGGCGATGGCAAACAATTGTACTTCCAAAAATGCTACCAAGAAACAGTTGCCAGGAGTCAAAACTAATTCAATACCATCCAAAATAATAATAATAATAATAAATCTCAAACACTATTAAACCTTGTAGTTAATTAATAAATGGCTTGGTACTCTTAATTTAAATTGTTACCAGACTGCTTCAGCAAAATAGCTTTACTCATATTATGAAGAATAGGATGGGGGGATGGGAGGTAATCAGCTTTAAAAAGACTGCAGAAGAATTTGATCTTATGTTCTAAGATCTTCATATTTCTGGAACAAAATGAGTACTTTAACAGATATAAAGTTATAGATAATAAGTAATAGATTAAATATAGCAGAAGAAACTAGAAAAAGAAACTGTATTAGTTGTTAGAAGTAATAACCATAAGGACTTTGCAAACTCAGATTCAATTAATGCAAATCTAATTTAGATGGGTATGTTTGATCACATTCATTTGAAGTGAGGATACAGGATGTGTCTCACTAATGAGAAAAGCACCTCAACAAATGACTTTCATGAAACTATTATCTGTGCTCTCTTCCCTGTTTATTAATGCTGATTTTTAAAAATGGGGTTGAAGGATATTTCTTGTCAAATGTTAAATCTGAAAAACAGCATGTTAACTGTATTATTCAATGATCTGAAAAGCTAAATTGTACAGTTCGGAGGATCAATCATATGGCTAAATATATATTCAGACAGCATCTTTAGTCTATGTCACCTGAGTAGAACCTAAATCCTGGAAATTCACATCCACTTTTACAAACTAGTTGGACTAATGTCTCTTCTGGAATTCCTGTTTAGGAAGTATCAAGTCTGACCTCATAAACAGAACACACAATACTGCTGATCACCTTTGAATCAGAAGTTGGTTATTTTTAGAGACTGGCAATAATAGAGGCGATGAAACCTGTTTTCCTGCAAGGTACTATAATACTTGTACATGGAACAATGCATAAGAATTCTTCACTGATTCCTAATTCCTAATAGACAGTACAATTTACTTTCAATATTTTTGCTTTTATTGGCATAAAGTGAGAAGCAGAATCATAGAGAAAATGTTCTACTTTAAAGAAAAGGCTAATCATACATTGATGCCCCAACAACCAATTTATATAGAAATGATGCAACATGCATTAGAATGTCAGGATTTACTACCTATTAAAAATCCCTGTTAACATTCTTTGTTAGTCTTTGCCCCAAATCTAAGGCAACTTCATTTGAAGCCCAAAAATAAATTGGCCTGTTGCCATTGTGATAATGATTGTGACCATTCTTTATTCTTCTATAACTACATTAATGTCAGGAGTCAAAATTGCAGTTAATGCATACTTGGTAAAATAAAAAATCTGTTAACAATATTGTAAACTTATGTTTAGACAAAGTCTCATCTCAGTTTTCTTGCAAACAAACTTAAAAAAACAGGCTGAAACTTCCTTAAAAAAGTCAAGTGAAGACTCATATTCTCAGATAGATAGAGTAGTTCAACAGCAGCAACCAGACTGCTTCTAGCAAAAAAGCCATTAAGTTATGTCAACCCTGACAGCTCTACAGCTGCCTTAAGGGCTTTACTGCATTAACCAAACTTTAGCTGAGCTGCCTGCTATGCTAGCTGAACATTTACAGTAGTTGCATATGCTGATAAGAAAAACAGGAAAGGAAGACAGTGTAAAAGCCCCTTGGTTATATATTGGTGATGTTCAAAATTCTGAGGCAAAAAAGCACCTGTTCATTTAATTTCCCTACCAGTTGCAAATCAGACATTGGAAACATTTGAAATTCCTCACACCATGTCCTGTAAAGCTTGTATGCAATGATTTTTAAAAAGGTGAGCAGCCTGATAGTGAAATTTTCACATATCACAGGAATGTTGATATTTGGTGTCTAATTCATTTGCAAACAAAATATGATATAGTCAGCAGATGGGGATTAGTAAACCCTGTTAAGTTTTGTGACCTGATATAATATGAATTACCATGGGAAATCAAATGAAAAATGAATAATAGAACAGCCTCAGCAGCAACAATAAAAGTTGTTTTGTACAATTAATAGTTAAAAAGAGTTAGATATTTCTAAGGTTGATCAGACATTCAAAGGTGAATATTTAAAACCTGTTAGATTAGAGGTGGGACTTCCAGAACATACTGTGAAGCCTTGAATTTCAGACAGGTTATTATCGAAAATTGGTGACATAATTTCCTTCCATTTTAAAGCATTAATATAATAACAATAACAATAACAATAACAACAACAACAACAACAACAACAACAACAACAACAACGGCATGGCTTAAGATGGGAACCATCAAGAAAAAAACATTTTTTTATTTAAAATTTACATTTTTATTCTTCTTTTTTTACATTTATTTTTATAACTCTGTGGGGTGGAAATTCTGAGATCCATCGATCTAAAGATTATTACAGTTTTAAATGTTTTAGATTAGTTAAAAATGAATATATGGGTTAGTGATAGGGATTTTGTCTGGATGTTTCTTTCCCTGTAATCCATGGATAGATCAATTCATTCTTAAATTCAGTCTTTCTTGTGTGGGCTTCTCCTATCAAACATATAGATTTTACTGTCTGTCGGCAGGATAAGTCACCAGAAACAGAGCAGCTCATCCTCCTGTCATAAAGAATGGACTTCTATATAGGTTTGACAGGAGAAGCCAACACATGGAAGATTGAGTTTCAGAATGAACTGATCTCTCTCTGTATGTATATTTCTTCAGAATGTTCCTAGCAAAGTTTTTGGATTTATCTCACAGATCTAAGTCATTGTAAGCTTCTCTTATTGAAACTTCAAAAAAGGACAGTTAAATGGTTCATACAGACTGATGGAAGTGAAACAGTAACTTTCATGATAGAGTACTATGAAAGGATTCCTTATCTGTTATTCCCAGAAATGCTGCCAAAGCAAGCAAGCAAGCTTCTAGTTTTCAGTATACTGCTTGTAAATATGTATTCAGAATAATAATTGTAACTCTACTATTTTCTTTGGGAGGACATAAATAAAATCACGTGCACACACATGATTCTAAATTACCAGCCCCCAAGGATTAATACATAATTAATGATGCTAAAAATAAAAGTCCTACTCTCAGCATATGAGGACTGTGGCTTCTCATTCTTCCATTACCTCTGATGACACATACTTTCCATGTACAATTTAGCAATGAAACTTTATGTCAATTAATATTCTGTTATTTCCAGGTTGCTACTTAAAGAAGCACGTATAATAATTGGTTCCAATGCTTGTTTATCATGGACACAAGTCATGATGTCTAGACTGTTGGAGAAAGGGACCATTGTAGTACATTAAATAAGTAAGTTAATAATTTATGAGTGTTAGTACTCAGATTAGATTTATGTCCTGTTTTATGTGCTAGAAATGGGTGAACCAAATAATACACTTCTTGTTTCATTTTTTTTAAGACTAGTAGATTTTTGTGATGCAGGCTGTCATTAATTTAATTCAATATCTTTTTGATATACAGTATGTGTGCCTTGTTTTAAAATTTTCATAAATATAATATACAGTCTATACAAGGCTAGGAACATTCACCTTAACACAGCATTTTGTAATGAAGGGAACACTATTCACCTCACTGAAACTTACAGGTATTTGCCTATGCAAGATGATTAAAATAGTTCCAACTCCCTGCATATCTAACATCATGCCTTATACTATCAGAACAATATGGGTCAGAAGAGACAATCAATGAGGATACAAATTTTGCTTCACTCTTTAGAAGTAGGAAAAACAGTTCATCCAAAGTTTGCATAATCCTAATAATTTAGTGATTAAAAAAACAACAACCACAGTGCTGCTCTTTATGGCAGAGACGATGGTTGAGAAGCAGAGGGGATGGGAAGGAATCCCTACTGGCGCTGCAGTGCTGTAATGTAGTGAAAGTTATAATCTAAAAGTGAAAGTGGTAAACCATAGCCTCTGCTCTGCCATGATTTTGGAAAGGATGCACACCAGTTGGGCGTAATTATTTAGATGTTCCACAAAGATGATTCATCTGGAACTTCAAATTGATCAATGTAGTTTTAGTTCCTGGAAATTATTTTTTGTGATATGTGTAGAGTGTAACCTGCCAGAAATTAAAGAGCTATTAAAAAAAGATTGCTAACTTAAAAGAGTAAATATGTTTACAAACTCAGAGTTTCTGGGGGCCGAAGAAAGCAGCAAAGAGCAAATCAATATATTTTTGCACCTTCCTGCAAAGTCATTTTCACTTTGTCTTCATGGTTTCTGAACCCAAAATAGTGTTTAAAGGGACATTATGGAAACTATTGATTAGGAAACTTAAAGAAATTTGTTGTTAAACATGATAGAAAAAAGACTTTCTCCCTCATAATAACGTTTTTCAAACAATCAACAAAATGACACAACAAACAATCTAATCTCACTCTTGTTAATTTTGTTATAGTAATATTTAGTTGAATATATGAAAACAGGTCTCCCTAAGTTTATCTGAAATCCAGTGGAGATTAATAATGACCACTTTCCGGGTTGAACAAGAACAAAAATAGTCTCAAATGTACAATATGCTCATGCAGTTAGCAAGAGAGAATTGCAGAAGACATATTCTTGGAAATACATATTCTTGATAAATGATATAAAAAGTGTGATCTTCCAGCAATAACTTTACAAAAATTCTAGAAGTGAATACCCTGAATTTGGATTCATATTTTATTAATAAGATGTTATGTTTGTTTAAAAATTAATTTAATGAAACACTGGTCTCAAATCTTCATGTCATTTTCAGGGAGCTTAAAAGTTTTGATTTAAAACTTCAGTTCAAAGGCAATTAACCAAATAGCCTTTTCAAATCATATATTTGAGCTGAACTGATTTGACATATTGAGGTGAATCAGTTTCTTTGAGTGGTTTGCAAGATGTTTGCATAAGCTCAATTAATTCATTGAATAAATTAAAACATCTGTATATAATTGATTCAGTGAATTGACTGACTCAACGCAGTGGACTCTGGTAATCGCCTGATTTACACAGTCCTGTGTAAGCATCTAAAAATCTAATTTGTCCTCCTGGCTGGTACAGAACAACAACCCATAGCTCAGTTAGCATAAATCATTTATTGACACAGATATTAGTAGAACAACACAGGAATGCTTTCAGTCCAATATTCATTGTGTCTATTAGAGCTGGCTTCTTTGCTAATAAAATAGGAGTATTTTATCTTGTAAATAAAAATACCAAGAAATATGTTAAGATTTTGCTTGGGATAATGCAAAATTTCCCATCAATTTTTACAAATAATTTTAT
Source organism: Pseudoxenodon macrops (assembly GCA_032467955.1). Classification (NCBI taxonomy): domain Eukaryota; kingdom Metazoa; phylum Chordata; class Lepidosauria; order Squamata; family Pseudoxenodontidae; genus Pseudoxenodon; species Pseudoxenodon macrops. The sequence goes on along the minus strand of JANHFT010002279.1, from coordinate 41,358 downwards.
AATACACAAGAATCTTTAGTTTTTCTTCGCTACCTTAAAATGGGTGTCCTAGATTACATTTTAGCATTACTAACCACTGACACAATATTTTAAATTAAAATGAACAATGTGTAATAATGCAGTTATTTAGTATCAGTGTACAGTGTAAAGATATTTCTTGCTAAGTGAGATTTAGTTAGAGAGAGCTGTTAACAGCTTACAAGACAGCTATATAAGCCTGACTTTAATTATTTAACAACTAATAATTCAGAAGACAATTGAGGTTAAATTCCTATTCAAGGAGAATAGATAAATAAATGGAAAAAAATATAATAAAGAAACAAATAATAAAGATACAACAAATGTTATAATATATTATTGCTGTCCATTTGGTTATGGTATCATCACCTAGTGTGATAATGGACAATATTTTTCTGGTTGAAGTCTGGACTCAATGGCCATGGCAGAGAGAAATCTAAAGAATTTTTTTTAATAAAAAAAAACTTCACTAATTTTTATTCTATTGAAAAATATTAAGTTCTTAATAGAAAAATAAAATGAACAAAATTCTCATTCATCGGTCTGAACAAATTCACAGAAAGAAAATAATTTTGTAACATAATAAAGAGGAGGAATCTGAAAATTAAAAAAAAAGCTTTACATTATATTTCACCCTGTTCTATTTAAGCAGAAAAATCTAAATTTTAGTTAAATTATAATAAAAAATATAGATAGTTTATCAGAGATACTTTTTCATGCTTATTTGTAGAACTAGTCCAGGACTCAGTAAGTACTTCAGACACAAAGCATTATTAAACAATGGTGCTAGTTTCAAAAAGATACATAAATGGTCAAATCATCATAAGATTTTGATAGGCTCACTGTATAATTTTGGAATATCCATATGAGAACACTGAAATCTTACATGATTTAGCAATCACAAAATCTCTTAAAATATGGTTTAAAATATTTTCTTCTTAAAAGTGCCTTTAGATGCTATTTTGTTGTCCCCTTTGGGATTATCTGTGCTGTAATACATATAGTATCTACTGAGCAACAAATTGCTTCTCACCAAATGCCTAATTCTTTTTCACTGGAGTTGATGCAATCTGAATGTGGAATCTTCCACGCATAAAGCAAATGGTCTACAAAGATTTATTTTCTATACCAACTGCAACAAAGCCCAGCACATTTTCATGTGACAAATCAATTTTCTGAACAAAATTGTGTGTTTTATGAATCTTCTAATACTTTTCTTTAAAATGTCTGTCATATTCAGGGGAGCCTCAAAGGAACAGTAACTGATGTTTATTTATAAGTCATGCTGGTTTAACTAATCACATTTTAATTTTAATGCATTTTGCAATTTCATATTTATTGTACACAAACAGGAATTTTATGAGCATATCTCCATGTTATTAATGTTTAGTATGTTGACTTCCCTCTAGAGTCTGACCCTGTGGAACACAAATATCAAATAAATAGAAACAAATTAAAATCTGATAGGCCTCGCGAGTCCCCCTTGCTGAGCAAATAAAACGGCCTGTTTTCTCATCACTCATTGAATCTCCTAAACTGATTAAAATAAAAGATTTCCTGCAAAGTTTAGGTTGTATTTTCATTTTTCTGCCATGAATCAGTGCTAAATGATTCTCTTCTCAGACTTAACAGTTAGTATGCTGGAACTTGTGTTTCTAATACGTTTATATGCTGTAAAAGTCCCTTATTTTTGGAGATAGCAGATCAGAAGCTTATAACAGGTGCTAAGAAAAAGTTTTGCAAGGTTTTCTTCCAGAATATGATGGAATATACTTTAAAAAAGTTCCTTCTTTGAAACCATTTGAAGTAGAATCTATGGCTAGTTTACATAAAGGAGAGTAATGAAAAGCAGAATGGGACAATCCGTTGCGGCCACCTCACCACTGGCAATTTTCCATGGCCAACTCACCATGGTCAACTCACTGCAGATCAAATTAACACACACACACACACATACGTGTGTGTGGGTGTGGGTGTGTTTATGTATATATACACTCCCATATTTGGGTATACCAGGTGATCTGACAAAAAGAAGAAAACATGAATCCCTCCTGATAAGGGATTCAGCTGATAAGGGAAGAGAACTTGTGGTTTAGAGGCTAAAAGCAACTGCCTAACATGCAAGCAGCACAGGTTCGAATCACAAAAGGGTATCACTAGGTGATGTACACTAAATAGCTTGAAATAGATCTATACTAGTCTCCCTTTATTTCTTTACCAGTAAAATGTACACACACACAAAATAGTTCGTCTTGAAAGCGACTGCCTGCATGGCCCCTGGATTGGGGCTGAAAGGCAAAAAAGAAGCAGTATGCTCCCTCCCATATTTGGGTATACCAGGTGATCTGACAAAAAGAAGAACACACACACACACACATTTTTTGTCATTCACTTTTCATTTTGCATCCTTTTTTAAATGATTCTATTCCATCATTTCTTGTAACTCTTGTTCCTCAGTGAGTTGGCTGTGGCAAGTTGGCCATGTCGATGGCCAACTTTTAACACAGATAAAAGCTTGATCCTTGTTTAATTTTACTGGCAGAAACTGACACCCTAACACAGTTCAAAGAGAAAATTGTTGGAGCTATCACTTCATGCTCCCCACCATCGAATAAAACCCTCAAACCCATCATTAGTGTAGCCCCACCCAGTCAGTGCAGCCCCACCCAGTCATTAATCAATTCCTGAGTGAAGCTAGCAATTAGGCAGAACTCAGTAGATCAATTAGCCAGCATTCGTTAAACAAAGCCGGGGAAGCCTTCCATGCCACAGGATCTCCATGCCTCATAGCTGATTAGGGGAAGTTGTGGCAGGATTGACGTGCACATGTGCATCTTCTGAAGTGGCAGCCTCAACACCGATTGTGAAGGGCTGACACCAGGATTTCAGTTACATCTGTTTTCCTGTGCCTTTATTTCTAGCCAGGAAATAGATTACAAATATTACAGGATTACAAGTCACAAGCAGAGACAAATGGAGATATATTATTAAAATAAGCCAGCTGTTGAGTTGAGAAAGGGAATTCCATGAAATAGCGATAGAGATGTACTGCAGCCTTCAATAATTTAATTAGCTGTTTGGTCAATTCAAGGTAATTTTCTTGGAGGCAGAATAAAAAAGAACAGCTCGAATAACTAGCAACAATAAAAACATTTTTGGTTATCAACATTGGCACATTATGATTCTCTGCATTTTCATACACAAAATTAGCTTGAAGATTTGAAATAGGATTTTCTCACAAACTTTTCATAAGTATTAACAAATTTCAGAATGAAGTGAAAGATTAAAAAACTATCTTTGCTTTCTATTGATTTTTACTAGGTTGAATTTGATTTGTAATCAGATACCCTGTATGATATTATGTTTTCTCATTATCAAGCTTGAAACACGCTTATGCTGTGCCACCATTATTGCTTCTCAAATTGCCAAAGAACCAGTGGGAAGAGAAGGCTGATATGGAATGCCGGCTCCAGACTTCAAGAGGTAAAGCTGTGAGAGCCCAGGACACTTTGGCAGGTGTTTTCCAAGACCAGAAACTTTTTCTCATAACAATACAATGACACTGAATTGGACAATGTGACCTGCACTAATAGGGGACAGGGGCAAATCTATACTTTAATTATGTGGGTTTGCCCGGGAATTAGGCAGAACTGGTTTTGCTTTTATCAGTGCAAAACTGATGTACTCAATAAAAGTTTGCAATCAGATATTGGAAGATCTTGAATGTGTTTGCTTTGGTTGGATTAGTCAGTGATAACACTGACAATAATACTGGGTGCTTGCCTGTTAGGCAGTTGCTTTAACCTCTAAGCCACATGCTCTCCTCCTTTATTAGCTGAACCAGGGGGATATTTATATAGTATAAATTAATTAATTAATTAATTACCCATTTATTTATTTATCTATCAGCAAAAAAATATGGTATATACAGTATAGTATAAATGGTTTGTCATGGTTTCAGGTATGGTTAAAAGCTGGAGAATCTTCAGGACCAATGAAATCTGTATTTAAAGGTGAAGGGTAAAGGATAAAGGGACAAAATTCAATGTTTAATTTTTGATAAATGCATAAAATCACCAATCTCCTCATCTGAATGAATGTATGAATTTGTTCCTTTTTTATTTATTTAAAAAAATAAACTATTCAATAGCCAAAGCTGTCTTATAAATTTACAACAAAACACTTAAAAAGATTTGAATAAATGTATATATAGCACAACAAAATCAAATACAGTAAATGAAAAATGAAAACACCATGCAAATTAGATAACAGCAAGGCAGACATCAAAATCTAAAACTATATAAATCAAGATACAAACTATTCCATTTTAAAGCTAATTTAAAAATCTGGGACAATAGATAGGCCTTCATCTAGTGTCAAAATGACATTAATGTGTTTTTGAGTGGAAATTCCATAAATGGGGTGCCACCACAAATAAAGCTTTCTTGGAGAAAGCTTTGTAGATGAATATTACCATTTTATTACTATGCATGCATCTTAATTATATGAATACATGAAACTTGGTACTCTTCACAAGGAATTAGTAACTATTAATAAGGTGAATTCTCCAGCCATTTACAGGCTTATGTACAAAGTACTGAGAATTTAGATTAATCTCTGACATACAAACTGTCCATAATTCTTTAGTCTTCAAGACTAGATGCATTGATTCTATAAACTGAAAGTTCAGATAAGCTTTTAAAAAATCCATTAACTCAGGGAACTGGATGGGCTTAAGGCTGACACTGACAAAGTAAAGGGTTTCACAGAAGCGCTGCATCAGATTGATTCAAGTGTCAGATGTTTAACACCATCAAATGAGGCAATATTACATAAAATTGATGGAACAAACCCCAATTTAATTCATTTGGGTGTCAAGACTGGCAAGTGGCTACTCAGAAGCTTCAGAAGTACTATGGTCTTTGGAAGAGAAGACACTGAAATTATTACAGTTGGTGGGAACCAGACGTGCAGCTGAAATGAAGACGCTCAATGAGACAAAATCATACAGTTTTAGAGACATAAAAGCAGCTAGCAGGATAAAGAATTGGCAAGTGACTATATTGGAAGGTTAGGAAGCTTAATAAATTTATTTTTGTGGCATTTCAAACAAATATTTCTCTAAATTCACCATCGATAGGGATTAGCTATCATAATTCTGCAAATATTTCAGTTCATTGTACTGTGTTGAATATATGCATAGAAAATCATTGGCCTTTTGTTGCTGTTGCTGGTTTGTTTTTGGTAAAATACTAATTGAACTAAGAAATATTTTAAGATGAATGGGGAAATAGAATGACATTCTTAGTAAAAACATGTTAATGTTAGATGAACCAGAGAAGATAGTTATCTATCATTATCCAGAGTGACTTGATTTGAGTGAACAATCACTTTATTTTTAAGTGAAAAATGCAGCACAAATTTATTTTCTAAAATTCTACTACCTAGTTCAACTTTGGATTACTTGGAACTGAGAATTGCAATGGCCCAGTCACACATACTTTCTTTCCTATCCTTAATGGCCATTAGGCATATAGTGTTTTGTGGGCTGGGAGAATGTGGTTTTACACACTGCCTGGATCCCACATGTATGCAGATAGAGCTTCCCTCAATGTGCAGCCCAGTTCCTGTTGACTGAAGACCAGTGGCAGTTTGCAGCCCAGTTGGGGACCCCTGTGCTGGGGGATAGATCTCTATCTTTACTAGTAGTAGGATATTTACCTTGGGCATTTTGTGACACCTGAATTTTTAGGTTTCTGGCAACAAATGTATTTTTTTTGTGAAGCTGATATTACATATGTTTGGTTATTAAGATAGATATCCTTTTGTAATTTTAGACAGGGAAGGGAAGGGAAATCATGCACCAATCCTTTTTGAATAGGTTGATCTTAGTCACTTTCACTACAAGTAATTATTAGATATGTAATTAGATTTAACAAGAAATTTTAGAATGCTTACAATCATCATACTTACCTTAATTAACAAATATTTTGTTCCTCTCCTTGTCTACTTATCAAAAAGGATTCTATTTAATACAGAATATCTTGTTTATCTGCTCTTCTGACAATTGAAGCACACGTCCATATTTTTAAAACAATTGTACTCTATATTATTTTCGTAGAACTTGATTACTTGGCCACTGATATGTGATGGTTATGTGAATTCGTTTCCTTAGCAAGAGAAGAGGCTGAAATCAATGCTTTGCCCTTCTTCCTTTTTGCATGTACATGTATCACAAGAAGTGATGGATTTGTTTGAACAGAGCAACTGAATGATAAACAAGTCTGGATTTTGCAGTTGGCTAGGAAAAAGAAGCTTTAGGGAGCTAAAGGACTGATGCTTGCTTTCGAAGACTTTTTGTTTTATGCACGCATAACCTTGTGTGGATGGAGGGTTATATTCAATCTTATGTGCCAGGAGCCACATTCAAAAACTAGACATTGTTGTAAATATAAATATGGCCAAGAAAACAAGTGGGCAAGATGAAGATGAGGGATGGGAAAAGAGGAATAGGTTCTACTTTAATATTAAATATGCTCCCAGTCATCCAAAAAGGGACATGACAGCATATTTGGATATACTGTATTTTTCAGACTATAAGATGCACCGGTGTATAAGAAGCATCAAGATTTAAGTTTTTGTCCTCCCTGGCCCCAGGAACACTCTGAAGGCCTCCCAAACCCTCTGCACACCCTGTTTTTGAGAAAAACAGGCCCATTTTTCACAAAAATGGGATGCAGGGGTGGGGC
>JANHFT010002279.1:19716-34491 GCA_032467955.1 Pseudoxenodon macrops | reverse complement strand
AGGTGCATCTTATACTCCGAAAAATATGGTATCTTATGCCATTATTTCTAAATACTTATTCTTAAATTTTAAAATATGTCTATCATCTCTCTCTCTCTCGCTCTCTCCTTCTCTCTTTCCTTCTCTCTCTCTCTCTCTCTATATATATATATCCTTCTCTCTCTCTCTTTCTCTATCTATTTATCTGTTTCTATCTATCTGTCCATCTCTGTCTCTCTTTCTCCATCTATCTACCCATTTAGCCATCCTGATATGTTCAACGTTTGAAAAAAGATGAAAACATTTAAGGGATAAAGTTTGGGAGCAAGCTCATTGTTACCACACCTAACCTTCTGTTCTTTACAAGAGACATTGAATAAATAAGTCATTGTACAGTATTTCTCCATTATTCCTCCCTTAACATGCCACAGAAATTGAAAAGACATCCTTAGGGTAGGGAAAGAGGTATGAACAAAACAGTAGAATTTAGTATTCATCTGATTCACATATGGATGGAATTTATGGAAAATGTTTATTTGTGAATAATTGTGTTTTATGTTTTTATGCTTTTATACTTAATGAATACAACACACAGAGACACACATGCACACGCACACATGCATCCATACATATACCAAATTGTGCTGACTAAATATTTCCTAGCAACTCAGCATTGACCTTATCAATATGATTATATATTTATACATTCATTAATGATGTACATTACAGTAAGAGATGTTGGAAAACTACATTAGAGTCAAAGCCATTACAATCAAATAACAAAAATAAACAAACAAACAAAAAACTGGGGGCAATGATTTTATATATACAAAATATATATTTTGGTTTATTTTTGTGTATAGACACTTTTAAACAAAATCTGACCATTGAAAAAACAATCATCTTGTATCTAGTGCAATAAATCTTATATGTCATTGTGCATATATCTAACAATCATGTTTATTTTCTGCATGCTGAAAACAGAAAGCAACAACATGTAGGAGAGAAACCAAATTCTATTGCATTGCTTTTCTATTCTATACCATTTCAGCTTTAAATCCCTGGAGGTATTAAACATAAAGCCAGAAACAGGATAAACAAATTCAAAGGTGGATAAAGCACAAGAATAACACCCTAAAAACAGCTTCTTAAATAACTGAGCTTTCATCTCCACAGAAGGATTATGTCTGGGGAATCAGTTACTTCACCGTGAATTTGCAGGGTATTTTTTTCATTTCATTACTATAGGGGTGTCAGCTTAGGGTATTTTATGACAGCCAAAAGGAAATGTGTGTGTGTGTGTTGTGTTTTGTGCGTAAGTGTATGTTTGTGCATTCCCCAGAGAACCTGAATATAAAGAAAAACATCAGGTTATATCAGTTAAGTTTGTGACAGGAAAACTATCAGGGTTAAAATACTAAAAAGCAGTACTTTGATCGAAATGGCTACTGACACTGTTGCTTTTCATACGATATTGCAACCATCCTCCATTTGATATTTAGCATGTACAACACTGATCTGTCTGACATATTCTGGTATTTCTTTTAGCACCTTTCACACCTGATGAGCCAGCTTTATGAGTTAGGCATCATCCTAACATCTTTCACCGCTTCTGGAAAATAATCAGTGGTGCTTACATTCAGATGTCACAGAAACAGGTTATCTGCTGTCTTTTGACATCTGAGATTGCAAATTTAGACATCTTATGTCACTTAGGCTTTTTTGCATGTGTGAACTTTCTTTTCCAAGGCTATAATTTTTGGCTTGGAACATTTTTCAAGTTTTATATACGGCACTGTATTTTATATTTTAAAATAATATTAATCCTTTTTTCTTTCAAAGTTTCTGAAAAACTATGGCTATAGTTCATTACTTTTTTGTTGATTAGAACCTTTTAAATGAAACATAAAAATATTTTGCACATTGGTTTTTTTAAAATATACACAACAGAAAGTGCAAATGACAAATACTTTGCTTGTTGTTAATATTCAAGTATGTTTTTACTGTCATAGTTTTACAGCATTTGATGTTTGGTAAGCTTATAATAATACGTAAATGTCTTAAAGGATAGTCTGCTCAATAGAAGAGAATAAATTCTTACTACCCTAGAAATGTGACAACCAATATAATCTTTTCCAACTAACACATGTTTTTAAAAGGCTTAAGCTTTTGTGAGTTGCATCTCACATGGCATATTTTTGCCACAGTCTAACACAGTTCTCCTATAATGTTGACAACTGATATATATCACTGCATTATGTGAACATGACAAGACAAATATCTGCATAAGGTTAAAATGCAATTGTTTTGTATCTTGCAGTAGAAGGAAGCAATAAACTCCCACAAAATCTTGGATAGACTTAAAATGCTCAAAGAGTCAAACTCAGCTAGGCAGATTGCCAGCTGGAAATGGCATGCTTCTAGCTTTAATATTTAAGAACAACTAGGAGGAAATTGTTGACAGATGACAAACAGAGGCTCTGAATAGGGAATATGCCTCAACCGAAACTTTTATTTATTGCAGTCTTCTGGGAAGATATTGAAATGCATTATCTGTCCATCATGACTTTAAAATTGCTTAGCATCGTAGTGCAATAAAGTAACAGCTCACCTCTGCTATGAGGAAGGTGTTTGATGTGCTTTCCTGACAGTAACTGATTGACATGAGAGGTGGGGTGGGGTGGCATGACAGACATATTCATGAGTGAACACAGTGACAGTTCTCTTCTTTCAGTCATTATCATCTAGGGCACTTTGAAACACGGATGGTATTTGGTGCTCTCTGAGATGTTTACTTATCCAGACTAGGTAACATCATCAGTGCTAGTGATGTTATCTAGTTTGAGTAATAAAATGTTCAAGAAAACAACAAGCTCAGAAAGTACCAAGGACCCCTCATTTCAACCCTGAGCTACAAATATTCTCCTTTATTGATTTTGAAGCAAATGCTTGAATAGCTTAAAGAATGGGGGTAGAAAAATATATAGTCAGAAACTGTTATAATTAAAATATATTATAAGTATTTTTTCTTAATAGTTTATTTATTTACATACTTTAATACTTTAAAAAGGACTTATAAACCTGCATATCTTCCTAATGTTATTTTACAGGAAATGAGTGGCATAAAATTTAATTTAAAAAATCTATTTACATAATCTTAAATACAATATATTATAAGCATAACAATACAAGGTGCAATACATCTTTGCACACTAGGGAGAAAAAAATACAAAACCCAAACCCATTTTGGGAAGAGGGATGGACTAATGGGATCTCTAGTCACAGCAATTGTCTTCCCAAGGCAACTTTGGAATGCCCAGGTTGTAATAATTTCTCAAAATCCAGTGGTGTGTGAAATAGACTATTTTGAGAAGAATTCTATTCCTTTTATTTCGCTTTATTTTTTTTGAGAAAGGCTATTTTTTTTAGAAAGGGTATGGCTTTCTTTTTAATAAGCATTTTTTACCATAAACACCCGAGTCATGGCTGACTACCAGGCCATGGCCTAATCACAAGTGGATTGCATGAATGGTGGGGTAGCGTGCATGTGTGGCATGCAGCTTGATTTGCATAAGTGGTGGGGCGGTGCATATGCACACACACACACACAGCTTAACTTGTGCAAGTTGAGCTGCATGTCCATGAGTGCCAATCCACTCCTCACACAGCCCAGTTCCTCTTTTCCCACCTCCACCGGGCCACCAAGCCACAAATATTGGGACTGCTGTCATAAGCCACTCAAAATCAGCTGAGTTGGGTGACTCTATAAATTTGAATAGACAAACTTAGCCAGGATAGAAATAAACCTAGAAAGAAGATATGATATGGTATAAGATAAAATATGATACCGTAGTATCATATTTAGTCCTGAAGCCAAATTAAAAGAAACCAGATTTTATTTCTAGATTTGTTAAATATCAGGTATTTCTGGACATTACAATTATTGTAGACACAAAATTTATGTCATATTCTAAGTAGAATAAGAATATGCATATGCCCCTTCCCCCAATAATATGGGTGTGGTTGAGCATTGAAGCCAAAAGCAGAAACTACAGTACTAACTAGGTACTATTAATCACTAGGCTTTTACTAGTTTACTCTCTAATACACTTTTGAACTTACTTGCCTTGAATATCTCTTGGATTTGATATGAATGTGTCAAAAGTTTAAACCCATTGAAACTGGAGATAATATCTTCCTTGGCTGTTTTATCTTCACAAAATTATTCATTCTACCTGTTGGGAAAAGGAACAGCAGGTGGCAGGAGAGTTTACTACAAGGCAGGATAAATTGGGCAAGTAATTTATTAGCTAGGCATTTCTGTCATGAATTTCTACTTTGCAAATTGCAAATCCTATGATCCCCAGCAGAAGTTGACGTTCCTTATGTCAGTTCCGGCTTAGAAAAATTACTATATTGGGTTCCTGAAAAGCTAGTTTTAATGAAGGAAACACTGAAAAGTACATTTATTTTGCTTTAAATGAAGCGAGCTGAAATATGATTAATCTATTTCTGACAGCTTAATAACCATTTCTTTTTAAACTGTGAGCAGTTTTCATGTTGAAATACTTTGGCTTTTTTCTGAGCTCATCTAATAAAAATAATATTTTCTCATCGATTCTACTTTTTATTTTTAATATGTTTAAGAATGATTCAACTTACTGGATATGTGTGTGTGTGTCTATCTTACAGAGTAGAGATTTCATAAAATGATTACATTTTTATGTTTAAGGACCCCTTTCCCTGGATATTTCAATTTTTGTTTTGTTTTGCAATATTTGTTCTTGAACACATTGTTCTGAGATGGGAGGTCAGTGGAATGCTCCAGCTACTACAGCAAGAATAGCTTCCCAAATGCCCCTTTGCGACTTATACACACACACACACACACACACACAAGAGCTCACACATAATTTAAGTTTTTTCCCAGGTCAAGGGGGTCAAGGTATCTTCAGTGGAAGTAGATAATGTTATCTTTCTGCCTGTTGCAGATTTTCAAGAGCATTTCAGATGGGACTGAGGCACAGCTATCTCTGCTTATCAGTTGATTTATGTTGGTAAAGACAAGTGATTCATTGATAGTTTAGGCTAGGAACTGACGGCACTCATCTGTCATGGCTTGCTGTACTTGAGAATCCATTTAGGTTGGTTCCACCAGCTAGATGACAATTAAGGAAAAGGCAGGGTGCCATACTCTGATTAGATTACTGACTTCATGAGGAAGCATACATATGGATTGTTCATTATATTGTTGACATATTTAGCCCATAGCATTGTGATCCTGTTACTGATACAAATATAGTTTTATATTTTTTAAATTTAATATAAATAATCTATATTTATCTAATAACCTGAAGAAATAGTGGGACTAAATTGAAATATAACAAGCAATGTGTTTGTTACAAAATAGATTTAGGCATATATAACCATTGATGTGTCAATGGCTTTGGCTACATATAACAGAAGAAGGTTCTAATCAAACAAAGTGTTGTGTTTATATCACAATACTGCACAGCATATTCTATGTATTGATTAGATCTATCTATCTATCTATCTATTCACAATCATGTTTATTCTTTGTCTGTAATCATATACATGCTTGACAAATAAATAAAAAATAAATAAATTTAAATAAATTTAAAAATCTATCTATATCTATCTCTGTTTCTGTCTCTGTCTCTGTCTCTGTCTCTCTCTCTCTCTCTCTCTGTCTGTCTGTCTGTCTGTCTGTCTCTCTCTCTCTCTCTCTCTCTCTCTCTCTCTCTCTCTCTCTCTGTGTGTGTGTTTGGGAACTGCATAATGATCTATCTGTATAAAGGAAAAATCATACAGTAGGTAAATAATTTTCTTATTTCCAGCAACAGAATATTGTTGATTTGAGTTATTACATGCACACAATTATGCATTATATAAATATATTAAACCAATTTATAATAGTCAACACTGAAGTTAGACTCTTATTTGATTGTGGGGGGGAAAAACCAGTGAATTGATGGCCTAAGTTTGTTGCAAGTTTAAGAATTCAATATACATTCCAACTAAAATAGGCAAAATCTCTATCTACAATTCAATGTTACATAGATGCCTCTAGATAAATTCTGAAGTATTCTAAGGATTTGTCAGAATAATAAATAGTATTTTGCTATAATTAACCATATTATAGTGTACAGCTATTTAATTAATAAATGTATATCCTGCTTTACATTCAAAAATGAAGGCACAATGCATGGAAGTCTTCTCTTTCTTTTCCCCAGCAACCATCCTGTGAGGGATAATGGGATAGAGAAGGAGTGAGACTCACCCAAAGTTATCTACTGACTTTTCATGGCTGAGAGTAGACTTAAAAAAGGGCTTCTCAAGTCTTACACCTTATCTGCTACACTGAATTGGCTTTCTGGTCAATCTATTAAGGCCTCAGCCAGTTTCTTCTTCTAGTTCTTCGATATCCAGCTAGATCAGTCAAAGGCTATAATGGATTACTACTTTTACACACAAAGAAAGAGTGAAGGAGATGTTGTGCCCTGTCAGCCACCGGCCCTTCCAATAGCTGAATCAGAGGAGGATGAGGCATGGGAGTCAGGGTCAGTATCAAGGCAAGGCTCTGAGGGAGAAGAAGGGGAATGGAGTTGGCAGAGAAAGAGAAAGAGAGGCGGAGCCTGGGCCACCTGTCAGCCCTCAGATGGAGAGTCCCCAACTCCAAGGTCTGGAGATGGCTAATTTGGAAGTGGAGGAACAGCTGGGTCCACTGCCTGATGCGCAGATGCAGCAGTAGAAATCCATAGGCCGATCCTTGGACCTAAGAGCCACTGCTGATAGGAAAGCCCCATTCTAGCTTTGAGAATAAAAGGTAGGGGGCAGAGATGAATAGATGTGGCAGACAACTATTCGTCTTCCAGAAAGATGGACTTGTTAGCCTGTCTTGAGAGAGAAACCTTTTGCCCGGGCTGCTGATGCTCCTAATAAAGGAATCTTTGAGTTAATTTCAGAGACTTTGTTGTTTGGGGACCTGGGTCAGAAAAGGAGGGAGGAAGGGAGTGTTACTGTTTCCTAATAAAGAAATTATTTTAACAATTCCACCAGCGAAGGAGGTATTTGTTTTCATTATAATTTTTTTTAGTTTTAAAATGAAATTAATTTGGAGTATTTGTCATTCTCTGGATTAAAATCCATAAATTTGGAGTAATTTATGCTAAGATGTATAAATTATGCAGTGATGAAAATGTCAATGCTTTTTGTACAGACCAAGTCTACACTACACCCTCTAAAGTAACATCTGCACAATTTGTTGACAACTAGCTTTACGCTTATGTGGATGAAGCCTCCGACTCTCAGAATACAGTATGTAGAGCTAATGATCTCCCTCTCTCTTTCTCTACAACTGGCTTTTGCAACCTCTTCCATTTGATATTTGGTGGTTGCTAAGCAACATTGCACAGGGTGGCAGAATGAGCAAGATCTGTCAAATTCATTATTTTGAGGCCTTAAAGAGACAATCTCTGATATATGGAAAATATATGTTTTAAATTATAACTATTACCTCAATTAAGTTTTTTTTCCTGATTAATCCTTAACTCATGAATAATTTTAGAAGACCTGGAAAAAATCAGAAGCTGAACCTACCATGGAAAATAAGAAAATCTGTGCCGCTAATAGAAATGGTCACAGAGTTTCTGTCATCTCCAAACAGTTGGGAAAAATAAATTCTTCCTTTGCCCAGAGAAGTCAGAAATCCACCAATATCACTAACTCTTACTCAAATCTCTGACCGTTTTCTTACCAACATAGATAATTTATATATAACCTAAATATAAAGCTGAAACAATGTTCAAGAATAGAAATAATTTCTGGTGTTTTTTTTTCTCTTTCAAATCATCTCATAATTATTTTCTCAAATGATTATATAAGCATGAAGTTTTGCTTCATTCAGAGCTACTACTCTTTAAAACATGGCTCCTTAGGTTGAACTCTCCAAGTCTGGGAATAAAAATAGATATCGGTACTGCCAAAAACAAAACAAAAAAAACACACCTGCAGAACTGGAACAAATTATCATTTTCATTGTATCTAATAAGCAATTAAAATGAACCCCCATTAAATCAAGACTCAATTAGAAAGAGAATTGAAGGTAATAGGGAGACTCTGTGTTAAAACCCTGTTGTTGATGAATGACAGTCAACACATAGATACCCAGTTTCCAAGTTTAGGTAATCTAATCCTTTTTCCCCTTTGCAATAATCTGCCTACTTTGTGAAAATCTTGCAAGCTGATTTAAGGAATTAAGCATTAATCTTGGAAACTAGATGCATGAACTATAGCCATTATTTGTTAGTGAGTTCATTAAGGTTGACTTTTCAATTACCTTTGGTCCTCTTTGTAAATGAGGCTTGGTTTAATAGAGAAGATGTTAATTGCTTATTAGATACCACAAAAGCGTTCAACTGTTCTTGTTCTGAAATATTTCTAAACTATCTGTTTTCATTCTCAGACTCAGAGAATTCCATTACAGTTCTTCTGAAGGATATCCTTTTTATAATTCTCAATGGATGTAAGAGGGCTAATATTTTTAAACATAAGCCAATGATAGATACTTACTTTAATCATCCCATACACCTAGATATTGATTATGATAGATTTCATATCTCACTGCTGCATGAAAAGCAATACCTGCATTCACATAATTGAACTACTTTTTTATTTACTATTATTTGCCACAGGTGATTTGCTATGGGAAATAATAGGAGGCATTTGACTACTGGTTCTATTGGATTATCACAAACAAAAAGAAAGCATTGATTATGATAACTTCATTAATCACACATTAATTATTTGTAAATATAGCACTAGTATTGTTTTATTTGGGGGAGGAGAGCACCACTTATTTGTAAATATTATATTCCAGATAATGATGCTGTAGAATCTTTATCTGGATGTCTGGAATACAACCTGTTTCTTCAGGGTTTCTTTTTGTATTTCAACAAGAAATTTTATTCTGTTTGACATGGAATTATGTATTGATCTACAGGTTTTAAAATAATAGTTTTTATAGTGACAATACAACTGAATACCTTATCAAAGGCTAATTTATTCATTACTCTAGTCATTTCTTTCCTATGTAAGTCAGGAAAGTTAGTAATGATTCATCCTGGCAAACAAACATATTGTAAATAATTTATACTTAAAATAAGTGCAGGAATCACTTGGCACACCACCCAATAGCAGGTTACTGCTTAGACTTATTTGTCTAGAACCTGTTACCTCAATTTTCTATATTCTAGCTATTGATTTTCAGCTACAGTTTAAAGTGTTTGAATGATTGATTGATTGATTGATTGATTGATTGATTGATTGATTGATTGATTGATTGAATGAATCTCTAAATTGAGAAGAAACTCAAATTATCTTACTTCAAAAACATTATATGAGGACTTAGCTCTTTGGAGAAAGCAGTGATGCTGGAAAGGTGAAAGAGAAAAGATAACTAACATCTATCTATGTGGTCACTAATAGTCAACCTGATAGCACATAACTGAATAAAGTAATCTTTTTTATGTCTGGATCCTGAGATCCCAGCTATTGCATGTGTAGAACTTACCGTTATAACATTTCTCACTAATTTGCTTCAGAAGATCGTCTGGGATCCTGAGATCTTCTGAGCCAAGTTAGTGAGAGATTTTATCAAGGTAAGTTCTACGCATACAATAATCATCTTATGCCACATTAAATCCTTTTAAAATTGTGTAGTCACTTGACTTTAATGGTTATAGTGGTAATCTTGATGATCTAAAATGGTCAGAATATATGTAGCTCATGTTTGCTTGCCATTTTCATTTTGCTATTTTCTTTGGATTAATGATAATATCATATGTACTTGAAAATAAATTGATAACATCGATTTTCTGAACAAGCAGAATGATGACAGATAGGGGTAAGAAAAAGAGAAAAGAAAAAGAGCACAAATATGAAGACATTTCTTTTATTTAAAAAAAAATCTATTCAACCTGTTCAGGATTCATGTTATAATAAAGCATATAGAAATCAGAGGTTGCATCTTTATTTTAGCACAATCCTCATTGAAAAATGCTGAGCTGCAAACAGTTTTCATTACCCTGTGGTACATCTTAGAGATTCATGTTACTTGTTCATGTGAAGCAGCAATTTTCTAATGCCTTAGGCAAGCACATCTTAAAGTTGTTTCCCTGAAATTGTTTTGGTGACCTTGTATTTGATTGCAGACCTACAAACCCAACTTCTTATATCAACAAAAACAGCCAGTTTCATCATAGATTTGGATGTTGACATAGACTATAAAATCCTTCATCAATCAAAGTTGGCTGTTCTTGGGCACTATTCAACCATGATAGTTCTGCATGTACATATAACTTTTTATGTACTGCCACTACTCAACCCATGCAGGCAATTCATGTTGCAAGAGGTGTTTGCTATTAAGTAAGAATCAGGAAAAATCTAATAGTTTATAGTACAGTAATTGTCTACATTAATTGTTCTTGACTATCTTGCATTCTCTTAGTATTTTCACAATTAAATCAATCCAACCCACCAGGTCAGGGAAGCAGAGTATGTTATAGGTCCCCTCCATTAAGAAGGCCTGCCCAGTTGGGCTAAAAAGAAGGGCCTTTTCCATGGTAGCTCCTTCCCTGTGGAACAGCATCTTCATAAAAATAACACTGGTCCCCATCTTGATACTTTCCTGAAAAATCCAGAAGATACGGTTTTGTCAGTGGGCCTAGGATTTCAAGTTGATATGGACCCAATCAAATGATTTGTTTAAATACTGTTGCCAGGAGGATGGAAGTATTGAATTTTAGATTTGGAGTTTTATTCCCATAAGCCCCCAGAGCAGGAGTGGGCTGCTAGGGGTTCACAGGGGTTTGAGAGAACATCTAGGTAAGATTCTGTGTGTTTGGAGAATCCCCAAATCCACTCCTGTCTGGCCCCGCCCCTCCCCTCTCAGGAATCCCCACACAGTCCATTTTGGATACAGGTAAGTGCAGGGCCCATGACGAGGCATAAGTAGGTTGAAAAATGGGCCTACTGGAGGTTCAGGAAGGCTGTAAATGGGCCCAGGGTCTCTGGAGACTGAGGAGGCTCTTTTTGCCTTCCTGGAGGCTGGAGGAAAGCCTCTGGAACCTGGCGAGAGCAAAAATGCCCTCCCCAGAATCCAGAAGCTGGGGAGGGCATTTTTGGTGTAGGGGTCTGACTAGGCTAAATCCACCATAGCCACTCCCACCCAACAACAGGACAGAGAACACCTTGCTAAAAAATTTGAAGCCCACCCCTGCTCCAGAGTAACAATGCAAATGTCTTTAATAAATAAAAAGTGAAATTTAAAATTAAGACATTACAATTTTATCTGTTTTTAGCAGAATCCCACTTCTTTTTCACAATAAAAATTGACACTACAGAACAAAGGTATTTATTAAATGTTACCCTTTATACCAAATTAACAGAGAGAATAGAAAGGAACAAAATTAAATTCCCAAATTGGAGTATGTCCAAAGCATCTGTTCAACAGTGTCAATGACAAGACATTTCTGTGGATAAATATAATTTCCTCTTTTGAAGAAAATGCCTTTAGTTATTATTCTATCTTGCTTTTGATCGTCTGGTGAATCAAGTCTTAGAAAAAAAATCAGCAATAAGTATAAAATGCAGGAATTCCCCAGCCTTAGAGTTTAGAAGTACAATAATATATTACTTCCCCATCTTGCAAATACTTAATATAACATATAATAACCCACTGGAGTCTACATTTAATAACATCCCAGCTGTGTTTCCATGAGAAGTAACCTACCCTTGATGCTTTCTCCACTTAAAAAAATATTTCGAACAGTTCTCTAAAAACAATTTGCTATTAGAATTTTAAATATTGCCTTCCGACAATAGCAATGCTTCTTTTTTTAAAAGCTGTCATAACATCCTTTCTGAAGAAGACATGATTAAATTTGACTAGTACATCTCCAATGATTATTTTCTGGGACAATATTCGCACAGAACCCTTAAGCTGCTTCTGTCCCTTGCTGATGCCCAGTTAGAATCTCTAAGCCATTTTAAGATAATTCTGTCCCATTGGGATGCTTTTTACCAAATGTTCACTCAGGATTGCTGGCTACAGCAGATCCCATCAAACAGTTTCCTGCTGCTGCGGTGCCTCCCAGCATTCTGTGCCAAAGAAACAACTGCTAATCACTCTTTTTCCTGCCAGTGGGCCTTACTGGTTGAACAACCTACATAATCTTAATGATTTACATCAAGGCAAGGATAGAAGAACTGGACTCTTGGCAGCATTTTATATTTTCAACATTTGCATAATCAGTTTTTTTTATTGTGGTATGATATGTATGAAGATGTGGGGTTGTCTAACCACGTTTTTGTGGTTTTAATTCTTTTATGCTTTAAATAATTGCCTAAATTTGCTGTGGAAGGGTATCCAAAATTAGAAAAGTGTCACCATCATTACAATGATGTTGTTCACCATTACCATGACTTTTCAAATGCTATCAATATGGTTGCATGTATTTTCAACTAATCTTTGGAGACATGCTAATAAATGCCTACCTTCTCGAATACAAATTTAATCAATGAAAGACAGAGATTTCACCATCACTATTTTACAAGCCAAGCTGTAAAAAGGGCTGTAAATTTCACATGATCTTGATGCTTTCACCACAATGATGAAAGTAACTTTGCTCTTGCCTTTGAGAGGTATGTGGCATTACAAAGCATTTACAAAAAGTGTGAATCTTGCAGGGCAGATTGTTTTCATCAGATAAAGAAAACCTGTATGGTGGTTCTTTAAAAGCTGGTTATAGGGGAATAGATAAGTTGAATTGTGCAGAGGAGAGTTTTGGATAGTCTTAAGTAAGCTGCTTGATCCATAATATGTAAGCTGCTTGATTTCTAATATGATTTCTGAATATTGTTAATACCTGAGGAACAATGTAATAACAGTGTTAACAGTATTTGTGCAGTATTAACACTCCAGGTGGTCTGCCAGGTGCCAATGCTATGACCAAAAAAAATATTTGTCCAGATTGAGATATTTTGTCATAAACCCAGGATATTGCAGGATCCAATCTGGGTCAGTCACTTGGACCAAAGATTTAGTCTTCTAAGCTTTTGGACTCAAGCTGCAAACCATCTTCAGGAAACTTCTCTCTCACCAGAATGATTGGTCAGAGAAGTTTCCTGAGGATGGGCTCCAGCACAAGACCGAAAGCTCAGAAGACTAAGCTTGTGGTACTGGTAACTGACCCAGATTGGATCCTGCAAGATATTTTGTCAGTTATACTCTAGTAACTGAATACTTTATTGCAATCACCTATGTCTCACCTTCCATTTGCATTCTACATGGGGCTACCTTTGAAAAGTTTTATTCAGTGTAAAGTATAACAACCAGATGATCTTCTGCTACACAATTTGGAGATCACACAGAATAATGCTAGTGATATATCAATTATACAATGATTCTCAGCTTGTTTCATAATTTATCATTAAGAACTTGCTTGCTCAGGTTCTTAACAATAAACTCATAAGGGTTTGGGGCCAAAATATCTGAAAGGCTATTTTTTCCAAACAAATCTCTTAATCATATTTGAACTTTTGTGCTTTTGTCGGCTACTGTGAAGAGTTATAATTGATTGGAGGAAGATGTGAGGCAGGGATGAAATCCAGCAGGTTCTGACAGGTTCTAGAGAACCAGTAGGGGAAATTTTGAGTAGTTTGGAGAACCGGCAAATACCACCTCTGGCTCATCCCAGAGTGGGGTGGGAATAGAGATCTTGCAGTATCCTTCCCCTGGAGTGAGGTAGGAACGGCGACCCACCAAGCTACACCATGCCCACCAAGCCACACCCACAGAACCGATAGTAAAAAAATTATACTTCACCACTGATATGAGGCAAGGCATTACTACTGCACTGATGTTGCTGTTGCTGTTGTACCTGGAGTGTTAATACTGCACAAATACTGTTAACACTGTTATTATTACATTGTTCTCAGGTGTTGACAATATTCAGAAATCATATTAGAAATCAAGCAGTTTACATATTATGGATCGAGCAGCTTACTTAAGATTATCCAAAACTCTCCTCTGCACAATTCAACGTATCTATTCCCCTATAACCAGCTTTTAAAGAACCACCATGCAGGGTTTTTTTATGCTAAGTCTGTTTCTTTTAAATGGGTGGGGCGATGGTTCATTTTTCTTTAAAATAAATCCATCTGAAAGTTAGCATACTTCTTTTTAAGTTTAGAAAGAAAGAAAATCCCTGAAAATCAGTGATTTGTAACTGAAGCTTAGTGACGGGAAGAAAAGAATTTGAAGGAACTCTTTTAGACCCTCAAATTCAAGTCCCTGTTCAGTGCAAGAATCCAAGATAAAGTATCCAGATAGCTTCCTCATCTCTGTTTGAACACATCCAGGGAATAAACAGAGCACAAACTGCGAACCACTAAGAATAAAGAAGGTACAATTTGATTATCATATAGTCATATGAAGTGAACTGTCTGACACAATGGGAATACCCTTCAGCCTAGGATGTCTAAAAGAAAAACATTCCAAATTCAAAGATGTACAGTTTGAGTTACAAAAACAGCTAAATGATACTGCATAGAAAACACTGAATTGAAAATCTTTTGGCTCAGAGTTCGCCCAATTACAATTCTTTTCATCTTTAGAAGAATACACTAAATCAGCACTTTTTTGACAAATTTATCTTGTATTTTTATGTACACTGAGAGCACATGCACCAAAGACAAATTCCTTGTGTGTCCAAT
>JANHFT010002279.1:0-19030 GCA_032467955.1 Pseudoxenodon macrops | reverse complement strand
AAACTAGGTAATATCATCAGTATGGGTAATGAAATGTCAGCAAGAAAATAACCAAGCTCATAATAACTGAACATTGGGGCAGCCCTAGAAAATAAACAGATGATGATAAAATATATATAAATATCAACATTTAATTTTACTCTAGGTTTGGGAAAATTTTAATCATTTATTGAAATCGACAGAGCAAGAAAATGATGCATAAGATAACTTACTCTACCATCTTTCAGATAGGAAGCTTGTTTTGCATCAGGCATCAGGAATGAGTAATCTGACCAGCACTGTTGCAAGAACCAGAGAAAGACTAAATAGAAGCAGGGACAATGTTGAGAATGGATAATATTTTCTTATGAAATTCCTATCTGACTATCCAAATCAGGAATATAGCTTCCTTCCTTTAATTCAAATATCCTGTTTTCGTTCCTTTAATTCAATTATCCAGAAAACATTTTTCTCAATTGATGTCTTCCAAATGTATAACTTCATTTCTGATCATTTCTAGCTTTGAGATAACTTGAAAAGTTACAAATCTATATATCCATGGATCCCTATATTAGAGAACTAAGTACTATTTAAAAGGTTGGTTTATTTGCATACTATGAAGGTGACCATACAGTTGGGCATTAATATTGGCAATCTGTCTTGGATTATGCTGGTAATGAAGTATCAACAGAGAAGTATAAAACCAGATTTGTTTACAGGAGGTCATATCTTGAAATGCAACAAACCATCAGTATATTAGATTGCAGTTACATGAATGATTCAATTCTGATTAGAAATTGTTAGAGTCATAGGCAGCAATGCAGTTTGAGGAACTATTGAAGGCTGAATTAGCTGAAACAAACAACATGAAATTTTAAATTCACTGGAAAGGTTTATCATGTCTGGTACAAAATTCAGTTAAGAACTCCTTGTTCTTGAAATATATGTATTTCAGAAATTGAATTTCCCCTCCATACATGTATTAGGAACATAGAACTATAAACTGAAAAACAACCACCACCAAATATTCTATTTCAATTTTTTTAAAATAATAGAATTCTTTAGGACAGTGCTTTAAATGTTAAACAAAATGCAAACAATTGATTAATCAAATGGAGGAAGAATTTCTGCTGATGTATTATAGGTTGCATCCCATTTAATGAGGCAGAGACCACTTGGAGTTTAGAAGTCCAGGTCAGCATTCATGTCTAATGAGGCATCCTAAACATGAATACAGCTAACTGTAGACCAGAGTGGCAACAGGATACATAGTTGGACAATAGAGATTTGAATTGGATTAAAGCCAAAAAATGAGACTAGGAAGGCATGCTGGCAAAGCAGATAAGTAATGATCTGGGGCATAGCATGGAAAGATGCCAGAAAGCAGAAACACCCAGAATGGGAGAAATCAATATTAAAAGTTTATAAGTTTTTTTGATTGTTTGTTCTTTGTTTGTTTGTTTAAAAAAAACTTAGCAAAAGCTGGAATGAACAGTGCTGGATAGGACAGCATAACTTATCTTAATAAGTTACTTAATTATAAGTCAAGACTGGACGAGATGATTATGATTCTTTTCACTTCACATCTCAAGGCCTTTCAGTAGTGTCAATAATTCACAGTAAACGTGCAAATACCTCTTATATATACTGGAATTGGCAAAAGAAGTCTTAGAAGCGTGTTCACTTCATTTTTAGAAGTAGGGGACACCTTTGAAGGTGTTAAGCTTCACATACGCACACAGGAATGTGCATGAGAGTATAAGCAAAATACACATGTATTAATTTACCTTATAAGAAAAGTCATTGGGCAGAGGAACAGCAAAGATGTTATAAGACGATGGTGACAATCTGTTCAACTCTTGGGGATAGAACAAAGGGAAAAAACAGTATCAATGCAAAACAGCATGTCTTTGTAGTGTAAAATTGTTTTTACTTATTTGTTCATTTAATTTCTGTAGCCCCTCATTCTAGTCAAGTGACTCTGGACAGCTTGTAATTCTAAACTATAAAACAGTTAAATCAATTAAAAATATACAAAGCATCCAAAGAATTTTATTAAAATATTATTAAATGTTTCTTGATAGCATTATCTACATCTTTGCCCTATGTCCACATAATCATAAATAAAAATCTAAAGTAGATGTAACTCACAAATTAAATTCTATTCCTATCCCTTTCCATTCCTAAATTGCTTAATGATTTTGCTTTGTAGGTATTATTGCAATATAAGAAAGAAATATTTGTATAGTTTATTGCTTGCTGATAGGAACTTTTAAAAATGCAATTAACTTACATTTGATTTTCCATAGGACAGAAAAAGAGAATTGAAATTTAGCTCATAATAGAGAGATTTATTTAGTTAGTGCTTGTCTCATGCTTCTCTTGATGGCCCCCGTGAGCAGAAATAATGTCTTGTAGTCTGAACAAATTGCTTGTTCTTCTTTGGTCATCATACTTATCAAGGAGTATTACAATTGTGTTGATATTCGGCAATAGGGGCAGTGCAATGGCTCAGTGGTTAAAGACACTGAACTTCTCAGCAGAAAAGCTAATAGTTTGACCCGAGTGCTGGGCAATGGAGTGAGCTCCTGTACTGCTCCAGCTCCTGCCAACCTGCCAGTTCGAAAGCCTGTAAATGCGAGTAGATTAATAGGTAACACTTCAATGGGAAGGTAACAATGTTTCATGGGCCCTTGGCATAAAGCCACGCTGACCATATGACCATTGAAAATGTCTTCGGACAACTCTGACTCCCTCAGCCAAGAAACGGAGATGAGCATTGCACCCTAGACATGAGACACCTTTAACTTTTTACTTGACAATAAACAAGATGCCCCTACTATCATAGGAAGAAAAAGGTTATGTGACTATTACAGATAAGATGTGAATACACATACATTGGGCTGGTTTTTCTATCCTCTGAGTACCAGAATGCTGTTCTCAATAATAATGAGTGAACTCTGCATTGCAGTTTAATTAATATTCTTAATATGTTTACTTTTTAGTCATGTATTTAATACTTTTTCTCATAGTCACATTAAAAGTCACAACTTGGTATGCAGGGAGATGGAATCTCAGAATGTGTTGCTCTGAGCCTCAGTGCCCTCCACAGTGAAAGATTAAAACTATTTCCCTGGGCTTTGATGAAATATCTAAGGGAGAGGTGGAAACCTGTTTTGTTATTACAGTGGAATATCAGAGCTTCAAATGCCAAGAGAATATAACTTGTTTGAAACTATGTATAAACTTTATACATCTGAGTGTTTTGACAACTCATACAGGCTGATTCATACGTTGTTTTTATTTTCCAGAGCACATTGCTCTGGAATGTACAATGGCTACTATAGTTGCCCATGTTATGTTGTTAATGACACTATCACTCACTTGAGCTGGCCTTTCTAGGAAATTAAATACAATATATGAATTTTTACCAGTTGCTTATCTTTCTCATCCAGCTGTTCATATCTCATGCCATTCCACGGTACTTTCATGCACCTGCCATTTTTCTCAACTTTCTGCAACTGATTGTATTTAATTTTCAAAGGCCAGAAATGATAATTTCAAATAACGCTCATATATTAAAAGTACTACATTTGGAAAGGTGAATGCTCTAGATGACATAGGAAATCAGTTTGCAATATAAAATAAACAATTTATTACCACTATGTAAACAACTGTTGTTTTGCATGGCTTCATCCATGTTTCCCTGATATTATGTTTATGTACTGTAGAGCTTGTTTTTTTTTTCATTTTTTCACTTTGTCCTTTAATCCTTTATCTTTGTAAATATAAACTTTTAAAAATTATTATAAATAATTGTGTGTGTGCATGATAATTTACTAGAGGCTGAGAAAAAGATATAATCCAAGTAGATAGCCATAATTCAGTACCATACAATAACTTTAAAAGTACAGGAGGATAAGTCAGAGACTTGGTCAAGAATATACCAAGGTCAAAGTAAAGTAGGAATCAAGAACAAGGTTTCCCAAAGCATAAAACCAAATGCCAAAGTTGCTTACAGCAATAGAACACAATCCCTGCACAGACTGAATTTTCTACCCATGGAGATTTTCCTGCTTAGCCATTGCCAATTGGGAGATCTGGGGACTTGCTTGCAGAGTCAGCATCTTTCTGTCACTCATGAAAACACTTCCCCAAAGTGCAGGATTACCAATTTGGGTAAGATTGCCCTGCATTTTAGCACCCATGTTAGCTGCAGAATAATCAGTGCTGATTGAAGAGTAACACAAGAGGGGATTGATGTTAGATTTAGTGGCTGTTGAATCACTAGGCGTAGTGGGACTTTATCTGCCTGCATCTTGGAGACTGACTCCAAGGTCATGACAATTATGACTATGTGATCTTCCAGCTCAAAATGGCCAAGTCCACGTCACTCAATTTATGTTGTCCAAGATGTCAATGAGTGGTCAATTCATTTAATCTTTCACGGTGTCAGGCTTTCCAATAATCCTGCTTTTCATCTTACATGATCCCATTATAATTCTTTGCGGCCTGGATTTTCTTTCCCTGCATTGCATCATCAGCCACTAGATAAGGCCTGTCAAATTGGAGGCCCATGGGCCAGATACGTCATACATAGGCCATGCCAACCCTGATTCAAAAAAGTCACAATACGTCATGAACCTCCCCTTGATGCAATCAAGTTTGACACTCATGCACTAGATGTTCCAAAACTTTTCATGCAGCCACATCATAAATATCATTAGTATTCCAGAAGATACTTTTCTTCAATATCATATTGAGTGGCATTTGAATTGAGGGGGCCTTTATCTGGCACTAGATGGTGTATCATCTATGGTTTATATAGACATGGTTTACCATTGCTGTTTCCCATGCAGTATGACATGATGCCTTTGCCATTGTCACAAAAGTGATTTTCTGCCTCAAGCCATTTCCTATATTATTGTTCAAAAGAGGTGCTTACTTGCTTTAATTGGTCAGCTGGGTTAAACTTTATGCCTTGTGTGATGCCATAGAAATTATATACTCGACATATTCTCTCAGTATTCTTTACTTACAACTCTTACACACACACACATACCACTATAAGAAGTAACATAGGAAGTTTTTAATGGTGGTGGGCAATTATTACAATAATTTATCATGATGCTTTGCCATTGTCCAGTGTTACCAGATCACACTAACATAAAGCTACATTATAATAATACATAAAAATCAGAAATAATAAACTATTTATGAAACTAATGCAACCAAGCAGGGCTTTAAAAAAAATAACCAAAATCTAGTGGCAGAATCACTTGCAAAATTGAAAAAGTTACACATAAAACTTGACATAATGAAAAAACAAAACAAATACCTTACAAACAATGTAATGTAATAATCCAATATGGAATATATATGCCAGATGCTAAGCTTACCTTCTCCAATTAAGCCATTGCTACTTTACCAGCTGCATCAAGTAAAATATATTCAGAACAACAATTGACCCTTGAGCATTCTAAAAGAGATGATGGATAGTCATTACTTTATATAATTCCCCAAATGTCACTTCACACTTCTGCGTGACTGTTTTTTTTTTGTCATGCATGCAATATGTTATTAAGGATGCTTTCAAAACAAAGGTGACTGAAAACCAGTTCATGAGAGAGGAAAAATGCAACATTTATATAAGATTCTGTCATATGGTTTTTCAGTCTACCACTTTGGTGATAGTGCAAAAACAGTCCACACATTCACAGTGGGAATAATTGTGTTAGAGCTTGGAACTTGATGTTGTACAGATGGATTTTAAATATTCATGCAATTTAAACTATAGTTAAATGTCATGCTGTTCTCCAAGAAGTGTAAGGATCTTTCATTGCCACAAGTCTAAAGTTGCATGATAGCATATTTGTCAGCAGTGTTTATTTTCTACTCCATCTCGAAGGAGCTATCATAGGAGTACTTAATCAATATATTATGTGCTCTGTTAAATAAAAGCAGTCCCTTTAACTGACAGGAGAAAGTTTGTATGCATAATTAAAGACAGAAGACTTTCTTAAATGAAACTATTCTACAGCATGAAAACAAACATATGCTCTGGGAAATAGCTCCACTGAGTAACATGCATGGAATTAAAAGAAAAGGGAAATATAGCAACTAATTAAGGAAAGAAGATTCAATCTATACATTGTTGCTTCTGTGTGTATTATTTCTATGTTTTTTTGTAAATGGAAATGTATGTTTTAAGGCTCATTTCAGTTCAAGCCCTATCATGTGTCATGGGAAGGCAATCTTGAACTGGAATCTGGTGAGGAAAGGCTAGGCCAATAGATCTATATCAGTGTTTCTCAACCTTGGCAATTTTAAGATATCTGGACTTCAACTCCCAGCAAAGCTGGCTGGGGAATTCTGGGAGTTGAAGTCCAAACATCTTAAAATGGCGAAGGTTGAGAAACACTGATCTATATGGAGAAGATAATCTTTGAACCCCTGTTCACCTAATGAACTTGCCCAAGTCTTACCTATCTCATATTATTGGGTGGAATAATCTGATAATTCATAGTCAATTGGAGTCAGGTGGCTTCAAATAGAAAAAGGATCTTTACAGATGAAATAAATTCTAAAGGAAGAAAAGTATGATCTGAATGATTATGTTGATAATTGAGAACCCTTGTCTCAAGGAAGTCAATCAATGAAAGCTCTTGTAAGCAGCAAAGAGGAAGGCTGAATATAGAAAGTAAACAATTGAAAGCCTATTTGTTAATTTGGAGAACAAGGCAATACAGGAAAAGCAGATAAAAACTTTACATGGAGTTGGTTAAGATCAGCAATGTTAAACAAAGAAACAAAGCCTTAATTTTAGCAGCTCAAGAACAAGTTTTGCCAACTAATTGCATGGAGGTGAAAATTTATATCTAACAAGCTACAGTAAATGTCACCTTTGTAGTGAAAAGGATGAAACAATTGATCATTTGATCTGTAGCTGCAGCAAAAATGTCAGAAACTGTCTAAAAGCATCATCATGACATAAGTTCCCAATATTATTCATCAGAAACTTTTCAAGGTTTTGGTTTGCAAAGGTTTGGATTTAAATGTAGTAAAAATTACTATGACTATCAAGTTGAAATTTTGGCAAATGAATGGATTAAGATCATATGGGAGTCTAAGATCCAAACAGACAGGAATCTTGTTCATAACATGTCTGATATAACAGTTATTCAAAAGAAGAAACCCTGGTTCATTGATGTTGGTATTCCCAATGATGCTAAGACTGAAGAAAAAGCATTGGAAAAAATTACAAAATACCAGGATTTGCAGATCAAAGTTGAATGCTTATGGAAGACAAAATTTGTTGTTATACAAGTTATAATTGTAGCCCTCAGAGCAGTATTAATATTTCTCAGTACCTAGAAATATTGAATGCATTGGACCCTCTCTAATTTTACAAAATACCAGTTTATTCGGCACAGGCTATATTCTTAGATACTACCTTAACACGTTCTAATTACTAGAAGCATGGTGAAGATGTGAATTATTAAGTTTCCAACAACCTTAAATTGTGAATTTAACTATAGATTATCCATGTACTGTAATAATAATGCCAATGAAACACTACTTGATGTAATTATAAATCTTGTGTCTTTGAGGAGGATGAAACTATGCCATAGGTTCAACCATACTGGACAGGCATCATCAGAGGACCCAGACAAGAAGGGCTTTTCCCATAAACAATATGGTGAGACGTAATGTACAGAATTGATTCCAGGTCAACAATCATACAAGGTATTGGAGTTCCTTGATATCTGATGACAAATGGACAAATGCAGCATTCTCCAACCTTTATAGGTTGGCGGTCCAGTGAGGAGGGGAGGGGGAGGGGATGGTTTTGTGTGAAGCTTCATAGTATGAGTGGGGCTCTGCACACCGGCGCCTGGTGCTTGTGTGAATGGGACTGTGTGTGGCGGCCTGCCACTCATGCAGCCCAGTTGCAAATAGGCAACACCCTGGTAGTAGACTGCAGCTCACAGGTTGGGGATCCCTGGATTAGAGCACTCAGGTCTGTTGGCTGAGCAGCTAGGGCCAGCAGCTTCAGGGCTAATGGAAGAAGAGTTGTTTACCGAACACAAATATATGAAGACTGAAAACAAAGAAATAATTATCTGTTCAGCACTCAGCAGGGTGGATCCTACATGTTAAAAGTTAAATTTAATTGACCACTTTTTTGTTCCTTTTTTGTACACTATTTTGTTTTTGTTGCTATTGTTAGGGTTGAATGTATGATTTTGTTTTTGCTTTCATTTTGTTTTTTGTTTTTACTGTTCTGTATTTAATTATCTATCATAAAACAATAAATTTATTTAAAAAAAGAAATAATGATCTGTTATTACAAATAAAATAATATAGATGAAGTAATAGAAAATGAAAACACTGAACTGCTCTGAGTCTTTAGAATTTAAACAGACAAGCATCTTCCACATAACACCACTGAATTAACAATTGCTGATAATAAAGACAAACAAGTGTGGATAGTGGACATAACAGTACCTGGAGACAGCAGAATCAATGAGAAAGAACTGGAGAAAATCTCAGAATACAAAGACCTGAAAATAGAAACATAACCACTGTGGAAAAAAGCAAATATATTTCCAATAGTACTACGTACTTTAGGTGCAATCCTAAAACATTTGGAACACCACTTGACACTGTTGACTTTGAAAAAAATTCCCATCAGTCAATACTTTACATCAGTTGTACATGTCAATTTGCCTAACAGTAGGGGTAGTTTTGATAGCAATTTAGATGGTAACTGCACTTCCTTGTCATTCATTCTGATTTGGATATGACCATGCAGGATGGTAATTGTGGAATTCAGAATTCAGAGTTAACAAGGACGCTGTTTTGGAAGAGGATGCAGTAGAGATTATCCTAAGTGGCATTTGAGAGATGATTGCATGTCTTACATAGCACTAATAAGAAAGTGTGTAAGGAATTAACTTCTGTGGAAATTTAAGCTATTTAGTAAGTGCAACATCTGTTCTATACTCTAAATGGTGTTGAAGTATCCAGATGGCACTGATGTTTTCTGGTGCATTATTACTATTCAACTTAATATTTTATGTTGTTAGCTTAATTTTAAATCCCAGACACCTGATTAAATTACATCACTATGATATGATATGAAATATTGGGCAGAAAAGAGAGGTGAAGGAACATGTGAACTTCCACTTCTTTAAGTTTTCTGGGTCCATGGATGAAACATAAATCAAGCAAATTTGTTTTCCAGGAGCAGGTGAATGACACAACTAATCTAAACTAATTGTCTAGATTAGTTGAGTTCAACTAGTTTAATGACTCAAAAGATAGATAGATGATGATAGAGGGATGGAGGGAGAAAGGAAGAAAGAGAGAGAGAGGGAAAGAGAGAGAGAGAAAAGACCCAGGAGGTTAAGGGTAAAAAGTAGGAGACTATGAGTTCTAGTCCAGCCTTAGGCACAAAACCATCTGGGTGACTTTGTGTCAATCATTTTGGCTCTGTCTAGGAAGGAGACAAGGATAAATAATCTAAGAAATATTTCCAAGATTTTTGTTAATAAAATTAAAAAATTAAATCTTGTCAAAAAACCTGCATAGACTTGTTCAAACAGTCAATGGGAGTCAAGAATGACTAACCAAGTGCACCAGAACCCATTCCAAAGCACCGTTCCAGTTTAGAATAGAAATAAAACATATTTCTAATGAAAACTCAGATAAAATTCTTAAATAAATTAGGGAAAACTGAACATCATTTTGGTGACAGGCCATAAATAATATATTGGGAAGCAAAGCACTGGCTGCACTTTGGGCAGTTTCTTATGCTGCTGCTGCATTCACATTCCTTGCATTCAACCACGTTGGCTCTTCAGAGACCTTAAGATAAGAGAACTCCTGGGCTTTGGATCAAATCGCATTTATGCAGCTTCTCCCCTGTCATAGATCCCTTAGTTTACAAAGAAGCTAAGATAGATAGATGAAATGGGAGACATGTCCAGACCACAAATGGTGGTCAATGAGTAATGAATGCAATTGATCATGAGCTAGAGCTGATATTATCTCTTGGCAATAATGAAAGTGAAACATCACTATTTCTCTACCCTCATTGGTCCATATGGCAGCCCTGTTTAAAATAATCTAGTTTCTTTTTAGATCTAGGATTGCTGTGAGGAAATATGCTAAGAATATGTTGGATAACTATGTTTGGATTAGGTCCACTTTAGACTCTGGCCTTGAGACAGGATTTATGGAAATTACAGTGTGTCTTAGTTATATGGTAGTTTGATTCTATTAGTTCTGATGAATTGGACAGGGTTGTTGAAATTATAAGCTCAGCCATTCATATACTAGATCCATTTTTCTCCTGGTTAGGTAAGGTTTCTGGGAGATGAAGTGCAGTTGGGGGTCTGGCATTCATGAATCCATCCTTGAGAGAGAAGGTAGTCCTGCTGATACTCAAGGAGTCAGTGTCTTTGGAGATTCTCAATCATCCAGGTCATGGTTGTCCCTTTTTCAAGAGTCAACTGGACTTTCTGTTTTTTCTTTGAAGACATTTCACTTCTCATCCAAGAAAGTTCTTCAGCTTTTGGGTGAAGCTTCTTGGATGATAAGTGAAATGTCTTCAAAGAAAAAACAGAAAGCTCAGTTAACTCTTGCAGACGCACCTTTGGTCAAGAAGGCAGTGTTTAATCCCTGTCTTCAAGAAGCCATCATTGAACTTTGACTGCTTGGACAATTTTCTTCTTACCGCCAACATTTTAGGGAAGTCTGTTAAAAAAGTGGTCACATTGCCACTTCAGATAATTCCAGAGGAAGCAAATTATCTTTATTCTTTCAGTTGGGTTTCAGTCCTAGATAAGTGGCTGAAAAAGTAGAAGCCTCCCAAAGGCTTCCACCCTTATTTCTTGAAACAAAATTTCCATCATTGGAATTTGTGGAATTTTATTGCTAAATTTCAGTAGGGTAGATTCAGCTTACCAGAGGAAGGCAGTACAGTGGAATGCAACTTATGACCATAATGAAACCCAAAACTTATGTTGTGTTAAGTGAGTTTTGCCCTGTTTACAATCTTTCTTATAACAGTTGTTAACTGAATCACTATAGTTGTTAAGTTAGTAACATGATTGTTAAGTTTATCCAACTTTCCCATTTACTTTGCTTGTTATAAGCAAAGCAGAAGTGGGTTCCTACCTGTTCTCTCCGGTCCTATACAACCGTTAGTAATTCAGCGATGACATCACAGAACCAGTTCCTTCCGTGTCTCCGTGGGCACCGCCATTTTGAATTTTTTTACTGCTGTGTGAGCGTGCAAGCGCGAGGTGCAACCCTGAGTGAACCGGCAGCAAAACAATTTACAAACCACCCCTGCTCCAAAGGTGATCATGTGATCCTGGCATACTGCAACCATCATAAATATGAGACAGTTGCCAAGTGTCTGAAATTTGATCATGTGACCATGGGGCTGCTGCATTGTTTGTAAGTGTGAAAAACAGACATAAGTCACTTTTTTCCATTGTAACTTTGAATGGTTACTAAATGAATTGATGTAAGTCAAAGACAATTTGTAATTTCAAAAGTTACAGTTTCTTTCTTGGAACAGTCTTTTGTTAGTTGCTACTTTTAGAGAATAAGTTTGAAAAAAGAATTCTATTATTTCCTCAAGTTTCTGAAGTATCTTTATTTCGAAGAATTTTTATGCATAGGAGGGGGCTTTGCTTTGCTTCCTTTCCCTTCCCTTCCCATCTTTGGTTTAGAGTTACTGTATCTGTAAAGCACAATTAACAACAACAGGAATAATTTATAACCTGGCTCTCAAGAAGTAATTCATATCAAAGCAACTTTACAAGCAATATCAGCAAAAATGAAAACAGAATAAATAATATTTATAACCATCATTATCACTGCATAGCTATCTGCTTGTGCCTCAATGACACTATCTAAATAAAGTATAAAATAGTACTTCTTTCTTTTCTTCTTTCTGTGCAGTACAGCAAAACCTCTTCAGAAACATTTACTGCACAGTCAGCCATTTTTCTACATTTTTTTCTGAATCTGGTCTGCCTTTTCTATTGACCACTTTTTTCCATTTTTAGCCAATATGCTTCCTGATTTCCCTCCCTTATTTTCTGGTTAGATGACTGAACTTATTTTATTCTCTATTGTGCCTCTTTGCCACTCTTTCTGTGTAAATCTGAGTGTACCTTCTTTGCTGCCTCCTATTTAATTTTATAATATTTTCTGGGATACAAAATACTCCACAACATATCATAATGTATTGATATAATGCATTATTAATAAAGTTGTCCTTAAATAGGTTTCCAATTAATAGAATGAGGTGGCAGAGAATAATGGGATACAAGATATATAGAAGGGAGCGCAAAGAAATTCATACAGTATGTTCTTGCCTTTCCATACCCAATCACATAACACAATAATCTACTATATATTGCAAAATCATCAACTGTAATTGACAGTTACAACATATTTGTGGTAATTCACCAAGAATAGTTTTATAAAAGATTACAAATGACTAACAATTAACATCCAAGAAGAGTGGAAAGGAATTGTTTAGTTTAGTGAAATTTCTTAGTGGCGTCTTCAAGCAAAATTGTAAATTCCTTGAAATTGCAAATTCAAATTCAAAGAAAGGGAGATCCTATAATAACCTATTTGTTGTTAGTATTTTATATTGCTCTTCAAATCATATTTCCTGAATGATTTGCCAAAAATAAAAAATAGAATGCAAAAATACATACTCATAAAAGGTAGGAGAGCCAAAAGTTTCCTTTATAAGAAAGTGAAAGACTACATATTTGCTCTACTTAATAAGCTCTGTGATGAGATTAAGGTAAAAGTAAAGAGGGAATGCAGAAGACTGTGCTCTTGGGTATAGCCTTATAAAACTATACCAAGGTGGAAAGTGGGGTGCCTTCAATAAGCATATATTCATTGGGATAGAGTTATGTGAGAGGATAAGGGCATGACATTGTAAATAATGAAGACAGTGGCTGCTGCAGAGAGTAAGGAGCATGAAAGAAAAGCACTCTGCTCAGTTAGTTGCAGAGGTGGTATTCAGCAGGTTCTGGCCAGTTCTGGAGAACCGATAATGGAAATTTTGAGTAGTTCAGAGAACCGATAAATACCACCTCTGACTGGCCCAAGTCCCACCTGATTGGGAGGAAATGGGATTTTGCAGTAACCTTCCCCTGCTACATCCACCAAGCCATGTCCACAGAACTGGTAGTAAACAATTATGACTCCCAGCACTGGTAAATTGGACATGAAGGTGTGCTGTCCTTCCTGTAGTGATAGTCTACCTGGTCAGAACTCACTGCAGCCCAGGCCCTGTGCAGGATAGCCAGACATCTGAAATTATAATAGAACTTCTGGATATATATTTTTAATTTTCCTCTTTCTAATCCACCTTGGGAAGATGCACTTTTTATTTGCCGTGTGTGTGTGTGTGTATGTGATATCTCGCCTTCTGTTTCCTCTTCCTATACCTTATTCTCTAACCCTTGTTATTTTTACAACTGAGACCAGTAAACCTGTATATATCTGAAGAATGGCGTGGGAGGTGGGAACGGAAGGTGATATAAGGGAAGTTCTATGTGTGTGAAACAAAAAATAAAATGAAATGAAATAAAATAAAATTTTGTCAAGAAAACCTTCTAGATTGAATATGGAGATAGAAACATGCATTGCAGTATTTTGCCCAGAGACACAAAAACAATTTTTAGAACGAGGATGGTTAGTCTAGCTAATCCAAAATGCCAACATGAAAAACTTATTTTAATTCAGAATGATCAAAAGAACATATATTTAGAACAACAAGTAGAAAAAGAGGAGCATTGTGCACTCTACGTGCTATGCCACTGTGATACGGATTTAGCAAGAAGAAAAGGGCACTCTTCAAAATGTTGTTAGAGAACAAGCTGTTAGATAAGGCCAGGAAAGGACATAAATACCAACACAAATCTATACAGATTTGCTGAGAATGTGTCTAGCATTAGTCTTTATTATCACAAGTTATTTTTTGTTGTTGTTGCAGATGCATTGTAAAAAGAAACAGCTTATTGGTGTCCTCCTTTCTTTCATTCATTATGTCTTCCTTTCTTGTGGTTACTGTCCTTTTCTGTTAGGTTGTTTATTGGCAGGTCTAGCCTTGTAGATGCCACCAGCGTAGCCAGAGGCTGGGCAATGCCTTGTCACCATCTCCTTAACAGCTTCTTTTCTGCAACAGTGTGGTATGTAAAAGCCCAAGAAAAGATGCATTTTTAAGGCTGCAAATGCAATGAGTATTTTTACATCCACTCCAAAATCACCTTTCTCTGTTTTATATTCAAGAATCTAAAATGATTTAATTTACTAACTGATTTCAATTTGCCCATTTCTGTATTGGTCACATTTAGATACTTGCAGAATTAGTCTTTTTATCTCTCCAGGTCTATGTGTATGTCTATGTCTGAGAATTAGCCTATATTAATACTTTTAAAGTATAAAACTGCATCAAGGATTATCTTTTTGCATTTGTTTTTAACTCTATGTTTAACTGTTTTTATTTTCAGTTCTGGAGATATTTTTGATTCTGTTCAGAAGTTCCTCTAGTTTAGGATATCTTGCATTTTTTTGTAAGCTTCTGAGAAATATTTTGATTGGTTTCACATTGTTTTATGTTCCATTTTCTTGATTAATCATACTGGATAACATTGGAAGATATGCTACAGAAAATCATATCTCTGGTAACATTGACAATTTGTAATGGGAAAATGGGAGTTAAATTTCTAACCTTTAAAATATGCAGACTAGCTGCCTGTGATATCTTTTTTTCTCTTCATTTTATTTCAGAAAGAAGTAATTAATATTTTGCTTTTAAGGAGATTTGAAGCTCCCACTCCTGGCAACAGTTGCCAACATATAGTACAACACTGGAGAATTCTGTCATCCACTAACAGCAATTTGATTGATTAAAATCTAACTTTTTGAAAATGTATATTAATTGGGTATTAATATCCTTTGTGTTCTTATCCTCCAACAGTGCCACAGTTCCTTACCTGTTTTATTTTATTTCCTTTCACTTAGCTTACCACAAGTTCCCAGATGTATCTATAACTAGTCTCATGACCTTTTATTCAGGTTTTTTCTTTATCAAATCTAATTTATCAAATCTTTGATTTGTATCATCATGATACCTTTCTGTCCATAATCACATGAAATGACATTGATATATATTTTGTTCATTGGATTATTATTATTTTAGTTTGAAATGTGATTATACCAGAAGTTCTGTGTCTTGTGGTCTGAGACACAGTTAGCACCACGAATAGACCTTTTCCCACTTTTTTTGCAGAGTATATAGTCAAACTTCACTGCTATCCATGTGATGATGTTGACTTCAACAAAGTTGTTGATAAGGTTCCATACAACATTCTTATATACAAGCCATTAAAGTATGGCAATACAGTGAAGTAGGTTGACAACTAGTTGGCTAATTACATTCAGATGATCAACATTAATGACTCTGCCTCAATAGGAACCGTAGTAACCAGTGTGATCTGACTAGGATCTGTCTTGAAGTCAGTATTGTTCAACATTTTTATTTATAGCCTGAAATACAGGGTAAATATCTGGCTGACTGTGTACTAATAAAAATTCCATGACTTTTGATCAAGTAACAAAGCTCTTCTGAAAGAAAACCGACTTAGCTCAAGTGATATTTTTTCTCCCCTCCACCCAAGCATAGTTTTTTACAGAACTTCATTCAAGATGTTTTGGAATGCTGGGCTCCATAGAGCCCTCTTTGAAAATATTTTATATCTTCAGGAGATAAATTAACATTCCAATTAATACATCAATGTAAGAGCACAGAAAGTAATTTACTTCCATTGTTTCTTTGACCTGTTTTGAAATCTACTTTTAATCTTTGGATTAAAAGATTTAGGAGAGTCACAGAAGGAACTGAATTAAGAGTTAATTGCTCATATTATTTTCTATATTAGCAAAGGAATTGAATCAATTGACGAAGAGTTATTTCACAAGTGAAACATGGTATTATATGGTTTGCCATATTTTTCAGTGACTACATTTCTATGCTTACAAATGTATTTCTTATAAAATTCAAGAATCTTCCAAGCATTATATTTTAACCACCTCAGTGTTGACATTTTCTTTTACAATATGCATTTTTAATGAAACCTCAGTGGATATCATTTCCATTACTTACTGGTAAGACTTTTTTTTTAAATCTCAATGTCCATATTTTAAATTCCTTACTATTTCAACCAGTTGACATTATAGGAGCTCATGAAGGTTATTCTTAATATATTTATTTTTTATTAATATCTACATAGCTGCCCATCTCACAAGATGCGACTTTGGGCAGTGTATTTCATTTTATGTAGAAGAACATCATCTTTATTTACAGTTGCTTCTTCAGTGCTAGTATCACCGCCTCAGCTCTGCCTCAGCTCATCAGACATTATAGTCTCATAGGAACATGAACTCTACTATAAACTGCGCATGCAAGGGATCTAGGCTGCACACTCCTCCTCCTGCTCCCTGACTGTGGAAAAATTGTCTTCCACAAAACCAGTCCCTGGTGTCAAAAATGTTAGGGACCAATGCTCTAAATGTCAAGTTCATTTTAAGAAAGAAAACTGATACTCAGAATTTTTATTATACATTATAATTTAGACTGTGAAAAACTGAGATAGCCAAACACTTTCAAAACTGAACTAGGAGCAGATTGTTTAAAGTAAGACTCATTGGATAAAATAGGAAGTCCCCATTTAGCTGGTTATATTTATTTGTTGTATTAACCTGAAAGGGAAAATATTTCCCAATTAATTTCTTTAAAGTGAGTGGTGAAAGTGTAGATATTGAGGCCAAGCCAGGTTCTGCTTTCTATTTAATTGGGCAGAGGTAGAGGGAAGGACAGTTTAGGATTATCTCCCATCTGGCTTTGAACAATGATGTATATTGTGCCACTTTTCTTTAAAAGAAAGTTAAACACATTATTATATGCTCAGTGTATCAGTTTTTCCATGAACAAAACTGACTTTTTTTTAAACATGTGAGTAGTCAGCAGCAGAAGACAATTTGTCAAGTTGTGGCAGTGGTCTACTCATATCATCCTTTGGTCTGCCACTCATAAACATAAGAGCTTATGGATCCTTGCTGAGAATTAAATATTTCCCCATGTTCACAGGATCAACTGTATATATTTGAAAAAAAAATGATTACATTTCACTACATATGGGTTCTTCAAATATTGTGGGACTTACCTATCTAAAAGCAGGATTACTTCTACAGGTATTATAAAGGTGTTTGTTGTGTTTTATTTTGCCACTGAAAGCTCGCACATTATGTATGTTGTGATTGCTATTTCCATCCATTCACATTTTTAAAAAAGAACCTTAATATTATCCCTTCTGTGCTTGTTTGCATTGCTAATATCAGTAGTTAATGCAAACAAGCAGTTACACTAGATAATTACTCAGCCATAACCAAGCCAAGTGGATTTCTTTTTTTCTTTTTTTTCCATTATGAAGTAAATTAACATAAAATATGCACTGTAGCAAAAAGGAAAACAAAATTAAACAGATGTTCCTGCCTACACTTCAATGGGCACACAAGTATTAAAGACAACTGTAAGAGCTTAATAGATGATAGTTCACAGAGGGCAGTCTCATTAGTGGATGTACATTTATTTTTGTACTTCTCTGTGTATATATGTGCAAGGACATGTGTGTATGTGTGTGTGTTGTGATTTGTATGTTTTTTTAATTATTTATTATACTTCTATGCCACCCATTCACAATACAACACTATATGAAAACCATTACCCTGTAATGAAACATCTAATAGATTATTTTTATAAATCAGTTTAAAAATCTGCTATATACAGTATCTAGTTAAAACCTGTTACATATCTAGTTTGGGGAAATTAGTCTACTGTTAATAACTTGCACTATTCTTACTTGTTGAACATTCTTGCCAATTCCCCCCCCCCTCGCAAGTACATTTTCTTTGGTTCATCTGCACACAGTTTCTACACTATTGTTCTCTTTCCTCTGCTGATTGGCCTTTTCGTTTAATCCCTAGACCTTTCTGCTCCTCCTTGTTCATAGAGATCATTCACTCTATTTCTGCTTGGCCACATATGACTCAATCTAACTATGCAAGTGAAAATAAGGAAATCATTAAGTGAAATCTGCATTGGTAGAATTATTTCAAAAGGTATTTTAGAACAATAACATATTTAGTTTTATATCTCAATAATCTCTCTTTTTGTTTAGGAATGTAAATATCAATTTATTTATTTATTTTTCCCTGTCTTTTTTATTTTTATCAATAACTCAAGACAACAAACATACTTAATACTTCTTCCTCTTCCTATTTTACCAACAATCCTGTAAGAGTTGAGCTGAGAGAGAGTGACTTCACCCAGGAAACTTTCATGGCCAAGGCAGGACTAGAATTCACAGTTTCCTGGTTTGTATCTTGGAGACTTAAACCAAACCTTTTGGCACCAGCGACTGGTTTCATGGAAGATAATTTTTCCGTGAGGTGGGATGGTTTCGGTTTCATTCACTTGCTTGCCACTAATCCATTTCATGGAAGACAGTTTTTCCATAGATCGGGAGGGGGGGGGTAGTTTCAGTTTTGCTTGCCTGCTGCTCACCTCCAGCTGTGCAGTCCGATTCCTAACAGACCACAGACCATTACTAGACTGTAGTCCAGGGATTGGGGACTCTGCTTTAAACCACTACATCAAACTGGCTGTCTTTGTCTGATTTGCATATTGCTTTTTTCCATTCTTTTCCATTGAGTGAGCATTACATATCAGCAGAGAAAGTTTGTTGTTTTAAAACCTACAGTGTCTTCTAAGAAGCTAGTTCCATGGTACAATAGAACAGAACAGAACAGAACAGAACAGAACAGAACAAAATAGAATAGAATAGAATAGAATTCTTTATTGTCCAAGTGTGATTGGACACACAAGGAATTTGTCTTTGGTGCATGCGCTCTCAGTGTACATAAAAAGACAAGATACATT
>JANHFT010002277.1:149097-170460 GCA_032467955.1 Pseudoxenodon macrops | reverse complement strand
GCACGCGATGGCAAAAAGGTTAGCCATCGCTGTCCCAGACGATTTTATTGCAAAAGAGGTAGTGAAATTTTACAGACCCATTCGCTCTTCCTCTTAATTTTAAAAAAATGCATTTGTAGATGGCTTATAGATTATATCTGTATGTAATATATGTATCCAAGGCACGTGTGTGCGTGCGTATGAGATGGCTCACGGTTGAAGACACTAAGCTTGTTAGCCTGGAAAGCTTCTGCCCACCTAGCAGTTCGAAAGCATGCAAATGCGAGTAGATGAATAGGTACCACTTTGGTGGGAAGATAAGAGCCTTCCGTGCACTTTTGGCATATAGTCATGCTGACTACGTGACCACGGAAGCATCTTTGGACAACCCTGGATCCCTTGACCAAGGAACGGAGATGAGCACCATGCCCTAGAACAGTGATGGCTAACCTTTGTGCCATTGTGTGCCAAAAGCGAGAGGCAGCACGGAGGTTCGTTCACACATGTGCCTACACCCATAATGCAATGCGCTCCTCCCGTGCATGCTCTCTGGGGGGAGCGAAAAACGGCACAACGGGCCAACTTCCGGTTTCCTGTTGTGCTGTTTTTCACCCTCCCCCCTGCCCTCTGGAAGGCCGACAATCAGCTGGTGTGCTGGAGCTGACACAGGGCAACACTTTGCGTGCCCTCAGATATGGCTACGCGTGCCACCTATAGGTTCGCCATCACGGCCCTAGAATCAGACATACCTGTAACTGGACATGGGAAATGTTCTATTCTGAACAGTGAGGGGGTTAATGACTGAGACGAAATAAGGAGTAACGTTCAACAATGCTTTATTTTTAACATTTTTAGTTATAACAGGGTTGACAGACGCGAACGCTAACAGCGCATCTCTTAGGCTAACGGCAACAGCTGAGGTGCGTTTGACAGCTCTTTATATAGCCCGCTGTCAAACGCGGGAACCAATCAGCTGCAAGTATAGCGCCCCCTAGCTAGGTTGGACTGGATTGAAAACTGAGAACACAACACTATTTTTTGATTGCTTCACGTGCGTGTGCGAGGCGCGTCCCTGAGCGAACCGGCAGCAAAAAGATTTACAACCCACCCTTAGGGAAACACCATTATATTCATTGCACATTTCTCACAGAGCTCTCTTTTATTGTCTGTTTTATAACTTGAACGTATTTGGTTTCTGGGCAGCTAATTTTTATTGATCTTGTCATGGAACATTATTACAATTTAAAGATGATTTGGAAAGGAATCTAGTTATTCTTGGGCAGCTCTTGATCACGGAAGTTCATGTCCTGACTCTTGGCATTTTCACCCATCAGTCATTGTTTGCTTTCTCCCAATCTTTGGCATTTTTCGTCCAGCCATGATACTGTTGCATTTCTATACACCTCTGCTTATATATGGACTGCATCAGTGGTGAGTTTCTACCAGCTTTACTACGGGTTCACTGAGCGCAAGATTTGTTCTCTCTCTCTCGCTTCTCTCACGCTCACACCTTCTTCGCGCATGCGCAGTTTAGGAGGACATTCAACTTCCGCCTTGAAAACAAGGCTAGGAGCAAGGAAAACAGCTGCGGAGTGGCAATTCAATCTACCGCTCCTGATCAGCTGGGCTTCAGTAGCAGAAATAAAGGTCAGTATTACCCAGGTGCTGGCGGGTGGGCCCACTTTCACAGAAACAGAGAACTGGTTTGGTCTCTGCTTGGAGTCAGCACTAACGGTTCGGGAGAACCGGTCCGAACCAGGAGCAACCCACCAGTGGGCTGCATATTGTTCATTTGATTGATTAAAACACATCATATGGAGAGTTCTGGCAAGGAGCTGCTACTTTTCCAGCCTTCTCTTCCAAGGATTGCTGTTGTAACCCATAGAAAGAAACAGCTTTTCATTTGGAGACAAAAGTGTTCCTATGTACCCTCAAACTACAGTAACAAACAAATGAGAGGCCGGGAGAAGAGAAGACTTTGCTCTCCTAAATCAGTATAGGGGGCAGTTATAATTTATACGATTTTTTTTTCCAGTGATACTCCTGCTGATAGTTTTAAAGAATCAGCAAAGTGATATAGCAAAAGGATCTTCCTCTTTCTCTCCGCTTCTTAGTGACTCTGGGCAGCTCACAAGATATTTAAGGATCTAAGTGTAAGAAGCAATGTCTTAAATGGAGCATAGTAGCGACCTGGTAGGCATAACAACTTAAGGAGAATTTATACAACAGCTTAAGTCATGATTTATGTGGGTTTGTGTAAGAAATAAACACACCAAGACTTAGCATAATGAGTGAATCAGGACTGCTTATGGCATATTATTAAGCCATATTTTGTTTTATCATGGTTTATTGA
The DNA here is from genome assembly GCA_032467955.1 of Pseudoxenodon macrops. Classification (NCBI taxonomy): domain Eukaryota; kingdom Metazoa; phylum Chordata; class Lepidosauria; order Squamata; family Pseudoxenodontidae; genus Pseudoxenodon; species Pseudoxenodon macrops. Next base: position 168,128 of record JANHFT010002277.1, on the reverse strand, counting down.
ATACACCGTAATAGTTGCGTTCACAAGACATTTAAGGTCAAGATGAAACAAATCCCCAATGATTAATGAAATTTGTGTACTTAACTTTAGAACCAGTGTAATAATAATCTCATAATGCATTCTTTGAACTTTTCAAATCATGTATGAATAGCAGCTCCTCGCACTATGCATAGAGCAAACAGAAATCAACCAGCAGAGGAAAAAGTGGGGCATAGGAGGATATTCTTTATTATAGCTTTAAGATGAGTATGTTTACTCTGAAGCAAATCCCTCAAAAGTCAAACAAACTGAATGCTCAGTAAACATAAGGGATGTTGCTTAATTGTTTTGGCATTTCTGATCTATGATGTATTTATGTGTATATTTTCTTTGCCAAAAGATCAGTTGTTTTTAAATGGGCCAGCGTCCTCAAACAACTAAAAGACGCCTTTTTTTTCTTTAATAGTGTGGGAAACACAGTTCGCATGATAACTAAACTACGAAATAGCCAACTCCTGTTGTAATCCAACTGCGGTTGTTTGCTTATGATTCTGCTATACGAAGCCAACAAGTCACATTAATTAACGACGTGTAAACAGCTCCTGGAAACAAAACTTTGGGAACGCGCGCGCTGTCCAGCGAAGGTCTTCAAACGAAACTGCGGAGAGGTAATAAGATAAAGCAGAACGATAAAACTACATTTCCCAGAAGCCTAAGCGCATAGACAACGGCCCAGCCACAAGCGCCCTGAATGGGATTCTGGGGATTATAGTTTTCCGGTTACTAAGGAATAGACCGTGGGACAAAATGTCGTACGTGTTCCCGAAGAAGAGTGGTGTGTCGCTCAAGCAGGTGAAGACTGTCCTGATCACTTTTTGTCCTTTTGAACTCAATGTGCAAAGCACCAGGTGAGAAGGATCGCACGCTTGCAGAGCCAGCCTGGAGTTTCAGGATCTGATTATAAAGGCGAAGGCTTTTTTCTTTTTTTTTTTTAACATGGGAGGCTGTTGTGTGTAATAGGGATTGCAGGCTTAGAAAACAACGCCGTTTGCAAGGAATGAGCTGCCCATCCTTTGGATGCGCTACATGCTTATTTGGGGCTAAATCCCGTACAACAGAGTGGGCTCGAGGAAGAAATTATCTGGATGCAAATGGTTTGAGTGCAAGGATGCTCAGGCTTCTTGGTTCCTTTTTTAAAACACTGGTTAAGGGGAGTGCAGAAAGGATACTTTTATTATCTTGTATATGTTTGACAAACTAAATAAATAAAAATAAATAAAAGAAAGGTGATGGACGGGCATCCTATCTTGAAAAGGTTGCTGGATTGTAACTGTCACATTTAAATTCTGTTTTAATTCACGAGCCAGCATCTTGTATTAGACTTTAGTTTCCATGAGCATCCTGCAGAAGAAAATAATGGTTAGTAATACTGAAAATCTGAGATGTCCAGAAAATGCAAAAGTGTTGTAATTACTATCTCTTTAGTACTGAACAGGATTTAGAACTAAATCCTGATTAAAATAGACCTGGAATTTGTTTCATCTGATAGTGCCTGGATATTGATCCGCTGTCATCCCCTTGAGCAGGTGGTGAAAAATAAACAAGGGGTATGGTGATTCTGCTGCAGAAGCATTTGTATAGCTATTCCTACATCTTAGAACAAATTTCTGAGATTGCTAATGGCAATTTAATTGTAAGTTTGCTATCATGCTTCCTTATGATTAAGTCAGGTCAGATGAGAGTCTAGATCAGTGATGGCTAACCTTTTTCATCTTGAGTACCAAAAATGGAGGTTTGTGTTCATGTGCCAGCACACAAACCCTCCCCACGCACACTACACTGCACATGTGCGTGTACCCCTCCCATGCGCCCCCCATTGGGTTCAGGAGGCTTCCCTGAAACCTCCAGAGATTGAACATCAGCCCAACGGGACTTCCGGTTTGCCCTTTGGACTGTTTTTCACCCTCCAGAGGCTTCCCTGAAAACTCCTGAAGCCTCCAGAGGGTGAAAAATGCCCAAAAATCAAGGCCGAAAATCAGCTGGCCAGCGTGAGCAAGCGCGCTGGAGCTGACAGGGCGAAGCCTTGCGTGCCCTCAAAAATGGCTCTGTGTGCCACCTGTGTCACGCCTGCCATATATTCGTCATCACTGGTCTAGATCATGGATATATCTACACTAAGTCACATTGTAGTTCATATTTTCTTTAACTACAATTAGACTCTTGCCTGAATTCACATGATTAGTTGAACAATGGTTGTAGAATAACATTTTAGTATCATAATGGCTCGGCCACAATGTTAATACATAGCAGGTGGTTATTGATATTGCACAAAGTAACTCAGCAATTAAGACAATCTTGTGTTTATATATATCACAGTTTTTTAAAGTAGGCCTCCTTTTAGCCTTTACATGAAAATATTGCTTCTTTGTATGTAACCTTTATATAAGAAATTGTTGACAAGATATACGAATACATTTTTACAGTCTTGATCTTTCTCCAACTTCTTTTCAGAAATTTTCTTCAATGTCTATTTGAAAGGAAGGCATACAAATCAAACTTGAACTGTAATGTGAAAACAGAGGTAAAACATGATGGATCTGAACCAGTTATAGACATCACATTTGGTAAGAAATAATTTCATGCAACCAATAGCAGGAAATGTCTATGGAGATTCTTAGTCATCCAGGTCATGGTTCTCCCAAGGTGCTTTTTCAAGAGGCAACTGGACTTTCTGGTTTTTCTTTGAAGATGTTTCTCTTCTCATCCAGAGCTGAAGAGTCTTCTGAGAAAAACCAGAAAGTCCAGTTGCCTTTTGAAAAAGCACCTTGGGACAATAGCAGGAAATATTATCTACTGGCTCAAAATATCATGAGTTCTAAAAGAATTAGAAGTATTAGTGGTTATTTAAAAAAAAGGTTTCAAAGTTTTTGAAGTAGTTCTGTTCTGTTTCAAATACTTTTACTTCAATCATCTTTTGTAATGACCTCTGTTTCAGGAAATATTTATGAATAAATACTTGAGTTTGAAAATCAAACATTGTTCAAAATAGCTTTTAATATAAACTTGACTTTTATTCCCTTGGTTGTAATATTCCTTTATGATTGCACTATTAGCTTTTGCAGATTGTCTCTGCTAAGATTAAAATGCTTGACATTTCTTTTTTGTTTTCATGCCACATGATAGGAAATATGAGAGAAATAAAAGCATAAAGAATAGATGTATGTGATATTTTCTAAAGAGATATTTTTCAACGTATATTTTTATTTATTTCTTTGTATCCCGCCTTTATTATTTTTACAAATAACTCAAGGTGGCAAGTAAACATATCCAACACATTTTTCTCTTCCTATTTTCCTCATAACAACAATCCTGTAAGGTGGGTTGGGCTGAGAGTGAATGACTGGCCCAAGGTCACTCAGCTGGCTTTAATGGTTAATGTGGGATTTTAATTCACAGTGTCCTGGTTTCTAGCCTAGTACCTTTATAACCACTAGACCAAAGCAGTGGTGAAATCTAAACATTTTCCCTACCGGTTCTGTAGTGTGGTTTGGTGGTCATGTGACTGGGTGGGCGTGCCTTGGTGGTCATGGTCATGTGACTGGGTGAGCTCAAAAACCAACTATCACACTTTGCACAAAAATAAAACAAAAGCCACACAACTGATTCACATACAATGCAAAAGCACACAAAATGGCCCCTGCAACAAGCATGAAACTCACAGAGCCACATAGAACACAAAAACCAACTATCACACTTTGCACAAAAATAATACAAAAGCTACACAACTGAATCCTACACACACAATGCAGAAGCAGCTGGACTTCACACAAAATGGCCCCTGCAATAAGCAGGAAGCTCACAGGGCGAATAGGTAGTTTAAAAAAAATGCTTTCAAAAAGTTTTTAAAAAAAGTTCATCTCCTCTCTCAGCTGATTGTCAAACAGCTGAGAGTGGGACTTTTTAAAAACTTTTTAAAGCATTTTTTTACTTCCAGTTGGGCCAATAAATGCATTTTAAAAAGTTTTAAAAAAGGGTTCATTAGCTGTGACAATCAGCTGTGCTGTCCGATCATGGGAACCTTTTTTTAAAAACTTTTTAAAAGCATTTTTTACTACCAGTGTGAACCGGAAGCATTTATTATTACCGAACCTGGCGAACCGGTAGCATTTTATCCCTGGACCAAAGTGACTTTCCAGATATCAGCAGTATTCCTCTTTGAATCTTTAATGTGACCTCATCATAGTTGTAAGGCTTTTTTAGATGGTTTGAAAGCTCTTCCAGGTTTTTTTACATACCTACATACATATGCTAATTTCACATACACCTACGGTAGTACTACAATTGTAGTAAAGTTATTTCCCATGTGGTTGTGTTTTTTTACCACTAGATGGCTTATTGTAACTTCTGGAAGCCACTGTAGATTACCAATGAAATTACTTTAACAAAAGCATTACAAAAGTAATGTAGACTTTTGCCAGAAACAGATGAGAAAGTATGAGTACAATTGAAAATCATGCTTTGAAACATGTCCGATCAAGTTTTTTCAAGTTTTCTTTAGACCCATAGGGCTTATTACCTGGAATCTGGATGTGGATTGAAACCATGGTGTTTAGGGTTTTTGTCCCCTGGATTGAAAGCACATTTTTGAGGATTCTTTTTCCATTAGGTGTTTGAACTTGGTTTGGGCACTTAGTACGATACGTTGTATATTAAGTCAAATGGTGACAATGTTGTTTTTGGAAATGGTTGTTGAAATAGGTAAGAACTAAGTGGTGACCCTGAGTGTGTAGATTACAGATTTAGTCCTCGATATTTCCAGGTTATATTGAAATTCATTGTTTGAAACCCTGCAATCTGCTCTCATTTGGTTTTTATAGTATTTGGCTAAATCTGTGTTTTAGGAGGCACCTCATATCCTAAATTTAGGTTTGTATTGCCACCCCTTCTTTAAGGATGGATAGCTGATTATTTCAAATTGAATCTCATAATATCTGTATCAGGGGTGAGTTCTAACTTACCTCACCGCTGGTTCGCTTCTTCCCACGCCGCATGTGCACGCTTCACGAGCACGTGCATGCGCAATGTAAAAAAATACCCCCCAAAAAAAGCCAAAAACAAGATAGTGATGCATGCACAGTGCCGGAAACTCGGCTTCTGCACATGCGCAGAAGGAAAAAAAACCTGGAAAAAATTCCCTCCCCAAAAAAATCCAAAAAAAAGATGGTGGCGTCCACAGACCAGAACCAGTTCTGTGACATCAACAGCGGCTTACTACCTACTCTATAGAATCAGTCCGAACCAGGAGGAACCCACCTCTGATCTGTGTGCATAATTTATAATTTAATGTTCAAATGAATGGAATTGTCTTAGCATTATTTTTCATACTGAAAATAACATTACTAAAGATCTATCTGGTTTTGTAACACAGAATATTAACACTCACTGATTGCTTTTTATTTTCCTTCTATAATTAAATTATTATATTTCTTTTCTAGCTGATGGTGACAGACTGATTATGAAAGGAGGCAATTTAACAACTAAAGAGATGTTAGATGCATTCAACTCTAGATGTCAAAAGAAAGAATTGGCATTGGCAGAATAGCCACCACCATAGACTACTTGAAACTGACAGTAGATGACTTTGCATCAATAATATAAATGCATAAAAATCTGCATGAAACTACTTTCAGAAAATGGCAAGAACTTTCCTAATAACTGAAAGAATCTGAAATGGATATATAGAAGAGGAGGCAAACTGATTCTGGTTTAAAAAAATGCTTTTTGGACTTTTGATTAAAGATTAAACTCTTAACACCTTATCAGTGTTGGATTAACATCATTTTTCTTAGCATGTCAAATTACCAAGTAAGTTAGTAGTCTGTAAAATCCTGATCCTTTTCAATTACTTGATAAAAATTATATTTACATTCACAAATATAAATTATTACGGTTTTCTTAATCTGGACTATGAAAGTTTTTCTATGGTACAAAATTGCATACATTTTTATAAATCTTATGATTTGCTTATACATGAAGCTACATCCAGAATACATTAGACAAAACCCCTCGCCCTTTTTATAACCTTCATAAGCTTCTTGAAGCAGGTGGTTAAAAAAAAGCCAAACGTAAATATAAATGCATACTTATGTGAATTGTTGTACAGAAAACTCTTCCCATTTGACTAGTCAATGTTATTCTATCTGTGTATTTGCAGGAATAAAAATATATGTTCAGAATTCAATTTATCTTTTAATTAAGCTTTGGACACTTTAATCCTATTCAGGCTAATGATCATTTTGCATGTAGAATTGAAGATAGAAGCATGAGGGAGTAGTGACTTCCCTCTACAAGTTGTACTGGTATTTGAGTGAGGAACTAGTTTTCTTGACTCCAGTAGAAACTGTTTACTTCAGCATGTGGGATTTGCTTTTAACTGATGTCTCCATCTTAACCTTCAGAAGCAAAGTGCTGTTCACTGATGTTTAAATGTTCCATTATGTCTGAACAAGACATTTGTGAAATTGCAAAGCTGTTTGATTCATTCCTGCTCTCCTAACTTAATTCAGATGGTGAGTCTATAACACGTATGTCCCTCTCCTTTTTCGTGACCCTTAGAATGCTCCAGATTCCATTTCTGAAACATGGTGGCAAATTTATTACCACAAGAAAAATACAGCATTATCTTTCCAAGTGATGAAACTGATTTACTTCAGTGTTCCTCAGAATTTTGTGGAAGAATTCCAACTCGTATTATGTAAAATGACAACCAGCAAAGAAGGGCAACAAGTTCATTGTGCAACCTATGCTAAATTAGGCAACATTTTGGGGGAAATTGACAAATGGGTTTAGAAAACCCAGGATGTATATTTCTTATTTCCATAATATAAGTACATTGTAGGCGAGTTGTTTCACAAAATATGAAACTTTGTACAGGAATCTTGTCAATGTGATTCAGTTTTTATTTTATTTATTTATCACTGATACCTCAAATGGTGTACACAAAATAGCTGCATATTATGGTGATTATATAGATTCAAGTAATTGTCAAGTCTCAGTAACCACATAGATTTTTGCCCCACGAAGCTCTATACTAGAATAATGTAGAGTATTATTACATGCAATGTTGTAATATTACATGTAATAATAGGAAGCAAATTTAAATTATTGTAGAAGTTAATAACTTTATGCCCTGAATACCCGAAACAAAATAGTTTGAATGGTATAGAACATTATATTTGAAGAATAATTAAACAAACTGAAGCACCTCCAGAAGAGACCAAAAGGGGTTCTAGAAGAATAAATTTAGGAATGGTTGGAATCATAAGTTTAGTCTGGAGAAAAGAAAGCTATAGGGACTTGCTAATTGTCTTCAAGTATCTGAACGTTGTCATGTAAATAGGAAAAATCATTCAGTTCTAGAACACAAGAACTTGAGTTTAACTTAAAAAGAAGCAGACTTAAATTCGACCTGAAACAAAATTTCCTGACAGGTAAGAGCTGTTAAAACAATAGAATAATCTACATAGGGAGGTCTCCCCCTTTCTATATTTAAACAGTGTCTAGATCAGTGTTTCTCAACCTTGGCAATTTAAAGATATCTGGACTTCAACTCTCAGAATTCCCCAGCCAGCTTTGCTGGAATTCTGGGAGTTGAAGTCCAGATATCTTAAAATTGCCAAGGTTGAGAAACACTGCTCTAACTGGTGTTGTACAGCTATGTTGGGCTACGCTTCCCATCAAACCCAACCCAAAGGTTCGAACCCAGCCGACATATCTCAAGTTCCATCGTATTTAATAGGTTGCCCTTGACTGTCACAGTTGAGGACGGTTAGAGCTTCCAAGAACTTCTCTTGGCATCACAGCACATCCATCTGCGCTGTCCAATCATCGCCGTTTTCATTGAAGAGGCCCATTGTTTACCTTGAAGGAGAGCACTCCTTAAATCCCGCGAAGATGCACAAGACGAAGTCACAGGAAATGTGCTTTTTGGTACAAAAGGCCGATAAAGTTGAGATCTGTACTTCGTTATCGAAATGAGCTCAATTTCATCTTCTTCTTTTTTTCTTCTTTTCAAAGAGAAACATGTGGGTTCCATCGGAGCTCATCAGAGGTGGAACATGTGGTTACGAGCTTTGAAAGGAATTAGGCCAATTTGCGAACAATTGACATTGGGCTATTATAAACGGCTATTCATCACAGCAAGTGTGGAACAGTAACAAAAGGTTGCGTTTTGTCCACCATCCTAAACAAAAATAAGGTTCCTCTTCTTCTTCAAGGTTGCCGCACCTCCATTCGGTGTAGCCATTCCGTTTATCTTTCAAACAATCCCTTGCGGGAAAAGTTGAGCCTGCTCAATCATCGCAGGATTGTTTCAGTTGGGTCTTCCTTGCCTCCTGGTATGTCTTGAAAATGAACTTTGAAAATATACAACTGGGGAAAATCAGAATGACGGTGGGCTTTTGTAAGAATCTCCTCTAAACCGAGATTATTACGGGTGGGGGGCCTGTCACCCAATGATTATGACCTCTTGTAGTCCCAAGGAGAAGATTTGACTGTAATGGGTGACATCATAGCAGTATCCCAGTATTTGAGGAGCTGCTACAAAGAAGAAGGGGTCAATCTATTCTCCAAAGCACCGGAAGGCAGGAGAAGAAGCAATAGATGGAAACTCATCAAGGAGAGAAGCAACCTAGAACTAAGGAGAAATTTCCTGACAGTGAGAACAATTAACCAGCAGATCAATTTGCCTCCAGAAGTTGTGGGTGCTCCATCACTGGAGGCTTTTAAGAAGAGGACTGGACAGCCACTTATCTGAAATGGTGCAGAGTCTCTTCCATTAGCAAGGCATTGGACTAGAAGACCTCCAAGGTCCCTCCAGCTCTAATCTGATGAGCAAATATTCTGGTGAGCAGAAATCACATCCTCGTTCCTCACCAGATGCACATCTGTAATTGCCTGGCTATCGTGTCTGGGCTAAACCATGTTTCAGCGCCATGAATGCTCTTTCTTCTGGTAGTCTTGACTTTTGCCATCCTGGCTTGAACTGAAGGGCATCCAGGTTTGAAAGAATTGTGCCTGTGTGTGAAACTGCAGTCCCACGTTCGGGATCTGTTTCTGGCATTTACTTATGGAAGTGTGATTTCCCCTCTTCAGTGTGGCCTTATCCCACTCTATTTCTACTAGCTCTGTAAACAACGTTTTGTGAAATCTCAGCTTAACAATGGAGACAAATTCCTATATTTGCTGTTCCTAATTTCAATAGGTCAGATTTAATCAGAGAGAAGAGGTGAAATGAAGAACAGAGCTGTGTACCCAAGATTGTTCCCTGCAACTAACTTTCTTTCTTTCTTTCTTTCTTTCCTTCCTTCCTTCCTTCCTTCCTTTCTTCTTCCTTTTCCTTCCTTCCTTCCTTTCCTTTCTTCTTTCTTTTTCTTCCTTCCTTCCTTCTTTCCTTTCCTTTCCTTTCTTCTTTCTTTTCCTTCCTTCCTTCCCTTCCTTTCTTCTTTCTTTTTCTTCCTTCCTTCCTTCCTTCCTTCCTTCCTTTCTTCTTTTATGTTGAATGAGCCTGTTCCAGCTTGTATCATATTCATAAATCAATTTTCAAAACATAAACAAATTCCCCAGTTATCACCTGTGCTTTGTTTTCACAGTAATTTGACGTGGCTTTATCAGCCCTCTAATTACCACTTGTTTTTAATCTATCGAGAAACAGCTCTACTGTATTTATCTGAAACTCAAGTGTGCTTTTTTTTTTAAAAAAAAAGGGGCCTGCCTCCTAAACTTAATTATACATATTTAGCTTGGCATGAAGAGTAACAAACTCATAATAAATAAGAAGAGGCAGGCATCCTGTTGGGAGAAGCTAGTTTACCCTTTGCAAATGATGCTTTCAACTGCAAAACAATCTTTAATTCCATCTTATTTAGACTTTATAATTAGTGAGAAATATTTAGTTAGGCCTTTGAGGGGTGGAGACTTTGCTCTTGGCTCGATTTGCCCCATAACGGCCCAAATCTTTCCACTTCTAAATAATGACTCATACTTTTTCAGAAGTTCGGCAGACTTATTTTGAGGGGGGGGTGTCTGGAGGCCCTATTCTTCTTAAGTTTTACCTGATGATCCAACAAGAGTGATGAATTAAGTGGAGTCTTAAAGTCAAGCCACTTTATGTGTCCAATATGGTACCACACAACCCAACGGTTGAGTTGTGTTTGCGATAGAAAACTCGAGAGCTTTGGAGATAAGACTTGTTTTGAGCCAAACATTTTCATGGATGTCCCAAAGGTGCTTTTTTTTTTTTATAAAGGCAACTGGACTTTGCTTTGTCTTTGAAAACATTTCACATCTCATCCAAGTAGCTTCTTCAGTTGTTTTTAAAAGAAAAAACAAAGTCCAATTGCCTTTTTAAAAAGCACCTTTTGGGACAACCATGACTTGGGTGATTGAGAAGCTTCATGGACATTTTCATTGATGGGCTTGGCCAATTTTGAAGCCATGTCCCAGACGCTTTCTTAGAATTGGCTGCTATGGGAAGAATTCATCTGTTCACAGATGTATTTCTCTGGTAGAATGTGGCTAACAACGTTGATATCCCAGAAGACCGATTCAGAGATTTCTCTGGATTGCCCACTCTCATACCTTACAAAACTGACTTTATATTTCCATCATACATGTACCACAGTATTATGCGCTCCTTTTATATATCCGTACTACTATCATCCATGTACTCTATGCCATAAGCTAAATAAATAAGTGCGCATTCTTCTTTCCCAGGATATCTTTTAATATCTCAACGTACTTTTAGATTTTGTTTTCTTGGCTGGATGGAATCACACTTCTAGACAAAATGCTGGCCAATGTTTTACTCAACCCTTGTTATTTTCCAAGAATGCCAACACGGATCTCTGAGGAATTTGTGGAAACAAAGACTAGGCTTAAAGAAGGTTTTCAGCTTCCCATCCATGTTATTTTTCAATCCATAGATTTTTTAAAAAGTAGGTAAGGATGGGTTGGGTGGTAGTGGCTGTATCTCCAAATTCATTGCTTTCTGTTCTGGGTCTCTGGTCTGCATCTTCCAAACAACAGCTGACTTGCTTCTTAAATTAAATTTGAATTAAAAGCGGCCTCCCATGTCGACTGCTGTTCATAGCTTCCCTCTGTGAAATCACACAGGGAAACCTATCCAGGAAAGGAGGGATTTTGTGGGGAATTCTTTATAGACTTTTCCCATTTGGAAAAACCCAACAGCCAGCTTGGCTGGTTGACGGATGATCTCAAATGTCCATTGTCCCAGAAGGTGCTTTGGGCTTCCTTAGTCAAGACAGCTGTGATCCAGAGCCAGACGTTCTCCTTTTTAGCTCCAGATGTTGCTGTTTCCAAAATAGTTTCCATTGGGGGCAGAGTTAATTCCCAGCCCATCGGCCCTCAAGATTTGTGGTGGACATAAGCCACACTTTCCAAAACAAGCATTTTTGGGGCAAGGGAATCTTGCCAATGGCCTCAAAAGCCTTCTCTTTATTTTTAACCACTTCGACGGGGGCTTTGCCCAAGTTCCTTTTAGTTTATTTATTATTTTAGTGTTATTTATTTCTTACTTCTTTTTTTTTTAAAGTCCACCTCTATGTTCCCACTGAGTGGTTAACAGGTTGGTGAAACAAAACCATAAGCTAATAAAGTGTAACATGAACAGAGACGTACAGTTAAATAAATGCATGTATATATATACCAGGCAGATAGAGAAGGGATATTTAAAATCATAGCGGTAGACGAAGGTGTAAGAGCTTGGTTGTCTCAAGAAAAAAATGTGTAGAAAGGAGAAAGGATTTCTGAACCTGGCAGGACAACGTACTTTCTCCTTTGGAGACAAGTGTCTCAGATGAAGGACATCTGAAGGTTTGATTTAGCCAAACATTGATCCTCACAGTTCTGACCCACCTTTTGCCAGGGCATTTGCAGGAAGACTCGAAAAGGTCAACATGGTGACTACATAAGCCATGATTGTGGGGTCCTTGGTGCTCTGTGACCTTGGTGGTTTTCTTGCAGAACTTTCATGACCCAACTAGGTAACATCATCAGTGCTAAAACCCAGGATTCCTTTTACAAGCATCTCCTGTGGTCCCAGCCCGTCTCTTTGCTACCTTCCTTGCACAGATGCCTTTACAAACAGTCCTCGGCTTATGAGTGATTGCTTAGCAACCTTTCAATTTATGACAGACCTATCCTGGTACACAGTAAGTGGTATTAAAGGATTCAATTACTTGTTTTGTGCAGAAAAGCATCATCTCTTTCTTTTCTGGTCTTCAGAGTCTTCTATAATCAGTTGCCCCCACTCAAAAGGGAATGGACAACTTGCTGCAAGAGAATTCAACAATTCAATGTAATTATTTTAAATAATTTTAAATTTTGTTTTCATTTTTGTCATTCACAATTCATTTTGTCCCTCCTTTGGAATCCTTTCTTTCATGATTCTATTCTGCTGTTTCTTCGATATTAGTTAACTTTTGTCCCACAGCGAGTTGGCCACCATGAGTTGGCCACAGCAAATTGGCCATGGTGAGTTGACCATGGCAAGTTGGCCACCATGAGTGGGCCAAGGTGAATTGGCCATGGCAAGTTGGCGGTGGCAAGTTGACCACCATGAGGTAGCCAAGATGAATTGCCATGGCAAGTTGACCATAGCAAGTTGGCCATGGTGAGTTGGCATAGACACGCCACACAGAATATCTGATTGCACCTTTGAGAAACACGGAAAGCCCTTTCATTATTATTATTTTTTCTTTAGGATCCTAAGTTTGGAATATATCGCAACAAATTGAGCATTTATCAAGATCTGGATTTGCAAACTATTTCCTGAGGATTCCCCCCTCTCCCCCAATGGGGTCACCAAAGGTCCGCTCTGAAGGGAATCCATTAATCTCTTTGTTGTGAGCGAGGAAATGTGGAAGAGTGCAGGTGCGAAGAGTTTCTGGGCTATTTTTGGGAGCCTGTTGAGTTGAAACACTCGCAGGAAGCGCTGTTTCCCCCTGGCAGAAGGCTGAGTTATTATTTTAGGCAGTGGAACTAAGGTTTGTGTGCAAGGGATTGTTTTGTTTTCATGCACCTTGGGATGGGGAGGGGAGAATGGCTCGGGGTTCGCCTCCAGCAGCCGCTAATTAATTAATTAATCAATCCATCAATCAGCAAAGTCCATCTGAAAGGCCAAGGTACATTTTGTGGGTCCCCTCCTTCTTGATGGCGAGGGTTCCACTCACTTCAGCTGACTTTGATGGTATGGACAGTGCTGAAGTGTCCAGCCAAGGAGGAAGCTTATCGCCTCCTTCTGTAATAAAATACGGTTCATAAAAATCCACGTTTATCTCCCTCCGAGAGCTCGGGCAGATATGGGAAGTCAACGCACGAGGGGATCTATGCCCGAGCTCCTTTGCAGAGAGCTGAATGGCCAAAGGCGACTTGAACGATTTCTCGGCGTTCTTATTCAGGAGAAGACACCAAGATGACTTATCTCTGGGCAAAATGTGGTCTCGGATGTCATGAAAAGGCAGCGAATTGTTTGCGACTCAGTTCGCGGGAGCTGCATTGTTATTGCTGGGGAAAAGGAAGGGGATTTTGGCCTCAGCTGCCAAAATCACTTGGCTGACTTTAGTCGTGATGCATTCGATCAGTGTGTTATCTCTGATTTTTTTAATACTTTCTTTCTTTCTTTCTTTCTTTCTTTCTTTCTTTCTTTCTCTCTCTCTCTCTCTTTCTTTCTTTCTTTCTTCCCTCTGCCTTCTTTCTTTTCTTTCTTTCCTTCCTTCCTTCCTTCCTTCCTTCCTTACTTACTTACTTACTTACTTACTTACTTACTTACTTACTTACTTACTTACTTCCCAGGGGTGGGTTATGGATATTTTTGCTGCCAGTTCGCTCAGGGTTGCACTGCGTGAGCGTGCGCGCAGCACACGCACACACAAAGTGTGCACGCGCACACACACAAAGCATGTGCACGCGCACGCAGCAATCAAAAACTAGCTTCTGCACATGCGCAGAAGAAAAATCCAAGATGGCGACATCCACGGAGACACCGATGGGACCGGCTCCGTGACATTATCGCCAAATTACAGCCATTTCTATAAAACCGGATAGAACCGGTAGGAACCCACCTCTGATACTGCCTCTCTCAATGATAAGGTAACTCTGGGCGGCTTTACAAACAATAAAAAAGATAAATATAGAAACAGTGACAGTGGCAATGCTATTGTTTATTTGTGTCAGAAGCATCACAATAAGGCATGCTATATGACATAAAATGTAAAATATAAAATACAAGATTAAAGTAGGTACAATTTAAACACATCTTGCCCAGAAACTAGCAACATTCATTGTGGTCTGCGCATTGCCATGGGGTCCTCAAGGGTACACTGTTTGGAGCAGAAAGGGAAGGTAGGCATCTGTGTTGTTGTCTGCATGAGACCACAATCGCAAAGAGCAGAAGCCACCAGATAGCTTCATTTGTTCAGAGATTGTCTGGATCTTGTTGTACGCATATAGAGGCGGGTTCCTACCGGCTCTATCCAGTTCTATAGAGTAGGTAGTAACTCTGCAGTGACATCACATAGCTAGGTGGCTCTGTGGGTGCCGCCATCTTGGATTTTGCTTCTGCGCATGCATAGAAGCCAGTTTTTGACTGCTGCGTGTGTGCTTGCTCGCGCGATCTTGAGCGAACCAGCAGTAAGAAGATTCAGAACCCACCTCTGCAGCAGTGCATTTAATGATTTCCATGCTTACCAGCTTTCATCAGACCCAGGTGCCAACTTCTCTGTTGGTTCCATCCAGTGTTGGTTCTTTGTAGCTTTCTATTAGATCTACTCTGCTTTCAAATTCTACAAATTCTTCCAAGGTTACCCTGTTAACCGCTTCCAATGGTGAAGCCCCTGGGTGTCCCAAGCCCCAAAGGTTTTAATACCCTTTTAGAAGGCCAGAAGAATGGGAGCAGTTCTCACTTCTGGTGGTAGAATGTTCCACAGGCCCAGGCCCACAGCATAAAAGGCTCTTCTCCTTGATCCCATCAGACAGAATTCCTTGGCTGCTGGGATCTGCAGAAGTCCCCCTTCCACTGGAGATTAATTAATCCCATTGGGGTGAGATGGCTTCTCAGGTTGGATCCATGCCATACATACAGGGCTTTAAAAAAAATTTAAGATTATTTTATGGACTGGAAGAAATTTGTTCTGGATGAATTTGAAGGCACCACTTTTCCCATTTGCAGTTCCAGATGCGAAGCCGGAACTGAAATATGGCAATTGTTTAATGGGAATATCCACATGCTAGAATTCGGTTATTGAGTAAGAATATTTGCCCAAAGGTATGTACGCATTGCAAAACTGTCTACCAAATTGCGTGTATTAATACAAAATAGTTCACAAAACATAGCAGAGAACTTGAAAGGCAAACTTGTGCATCTCCAGAGAATTATACAGTATAGCTTAAAAGAAATCATATATACCTTAAGAAAAAAAATCCATATAAACAAGCACGCGTATGTTTTAATGTGCATGTTTACTTTTAAAACAAATTGCATATTAAATATATTAAATTGCAAATTTAAGACTGGAAAAAGCAATCTCATAAAACCAACTGTCCATGAGGAAAGTAGATTCCTGTAAATAAGCCAAATGGATCGGCAAAACACTGAGAGAGAATCTTCCTCCATCCTAACTATGGAAAACAAAACAACGTGGGACACATTGGAACAATACTGCAGCAAGGAGAACTCTGCCCCCCCAATCAGTGGTGAAATCCAATTTTTTTTTAACTACTGCTTCTGTGGGCGTGACTTGGTGGGCGTGCAGGGAAAGGATACTGCAAAATCTCCATTCCCTTTCTTTCTTTCCTAAATTCCCTGTCTGGCAAAAGCCTGACTTTATTGTGGCAGAGTTGATGAATCTGTGCATGGAAGATAAGCATATTGACAACCTAGTCTTTTTTAAATACCAGTTTAAAGGCCTTTCAAAGTGGTCATTTTTAGAATTGTTATTTAGGGTTCTTTTAAGTGGAGATGCAAAAAGTAAGCATTTGATCTTTTGCATCACCTGATAAATGAGGTACAGGCAGTTCAGTTTGGATACCTGGAGTGAGTAGAGGTCTGTACCATAATTTTTTTCATATTTGTCAACTTTTAGAATAGTGCACAATTCAATGGGGTCAAAGGGACATATGCTGAAACACCCTAAAGTAGTTATTATATACTCACTTGAGAATATTCGCAATGACTGAGGCGAGTCAGGTTCTAAAAGCAATACAACTTTATTAACTTCCCAATTAACCTGACTAAAGTAACTCTGGCGTTTGACAGCTGTTTATACAAGGATTTCCCTCCAGCTGCCCGGCACGTCTTCTCCAATCATCAACCCCAACGACTGGTGACGTCAGACGTTCCGAGCTCCGGGAGGGACGCAACAGTAGTGATGGCTAACCTTTTTGCCATCGCGTGGCAAAAACAGGGGGGTTGCGCGTGCTTGTACCCACACCCATAATGCAATGCCCTCCCCCTGCCATGCAACCACTACCACCCTGCACTCCCCCCCGTGCATGTGCACAGGCCTCATTGAAGCCTCCAGACTTCTGGTAGGCCCATTGGGGCATTTTTTGCCCTCCACAAACTCCAGAGGCTTTCCTGAAGCCTGGGGAGGGAGAAAACGGCCTCCCCCTGCCCTCTGGAGGGCTGTAATTCATCTGGCCAGCACACTTATGCACGCTGGAGCGGACATAGGGCAACGCCTCGCATGCCCTCAGATATGGCTCCACGTGCCACTTGTGGCAGATGTGCCATAGGTTCGCTATCATGGTCCTAAAGCATTAAGCTTGCGTAACTCAGCCTATTTCACCTTGATGAGGTCTTTGTCGCATGTTGAGTGTGATGAACTGTTTTGATGTGGTTGTGTGGCCATCTGTTGTGTGGTCAGGACAGGGCAATGAAGCATTTCATTTTGACATTTTTGTTGACCATGTTTTTTGTATATTGCAATATAAGGTAAATTCAATATGAAAACTAGAAGTCTAAAAAAAAAAGTACAGAGAAGATTATTGTCCCAATAATATGGAGTTGGGGGAAAGAAGTAAATAGTAAAATATACATGGCAATATTAATGAAAGCTACTGTCTTACATTTTCTTAACGCAATAATATGCAGCAATAAAGCACTGCAATTTATTTCTGTTTCTCGTAGTGCACAAAATGAACATATTTGAACAATTAAACTAGGATGTGGATTTTGAAAGAAAGATACACTTGCAATATCTATCATTTGCCATATATAATTTTTAATTAAGAATTTCAATTATAATAGTAAAATCTAATATAAGCTAAGAAATGAGCATAAAGATAAAAGTAAATATGGAAGAAAAACAAAAGAGCAAAAGAGAAAAGTAGGAATATAACAAAGAACAATAAAACAAAGATATAAAGAAGTCATTTCCAAATTTCATCCCAAGTATAAACAAGTTTAGTAACCTTCTCTAGAGTTACAAATATTTATTTCTTTATCCCATAACCCATCTCTTCTCTGTAAACACTTCCAGAGTCCTTTTATTTCTAATCTGCTTCTAGAGTCTTAATTTTTAATTCATTTAAATATTGTCATAGAATTTAATTTCTCTTCATGTCTTGTCTTCCTGCTACCATCATGTAGAGTTTTTCAAGGTTTTAACAAGCTTCTTTTGTAAATCTAGTAGGGGGGAAAAATCTACAATAATCACTCTTTTGGATTGTTAGTATTTCTCTTTTACATTTTAAAATCTCAGGCAGTTTCTTTTGTAGATACAATTAAGCATACTTTTCTAAATCATTCTCTTACAATCAGCTGTAAATTCTCTTCCAATGCTATATCTTTTCATACAAATTTTTTTCTATATCTGATATCTCTATATTATATATTTTTGACAGTCTATCCATGGAAACGGATATCATAATTTTCATTGTTGATACTGTAGTTATTATTATCTGATTCCATTCTTCAAAAGTCTTCTTCAGTATTTTTATTGTCTTTATACTTTGCACCATCAGTATCCTGTATGTCTTTAACCTACCTAAATTCTTTAGTCACCTATAGTGTCCTGCTTTTAAATAAACTTGCTTATCTATGTTATGTTTTGTATAACCAAAATGGTATCTATTTCCCATTAGAAATAGAGTTTATACTTTATAATTAATACTCAATACCCAAATCATCAATATTCCAATTTTATCTAGATGCTTAGAATATCTATAATTTTCTGAGATCAAAATCTTAGTTACTTTCTGGCTGTTTATTTCATGTGCTTTAATTTATAAGGTTTATAATTAAAACTTTGTTTCATTCAGAATTCAAGGTAACTTGCCCAGTATTTTCAAACTTGTAAATCCAAAGGTCTCTAATAGTTTAGTAGTAATTAATGAGCAATTTCCAAAAGTGATTACAAAATGAGCTTTGCAAATGGAGTGTCTTTTAAAAGTCTCTGCCAACAGGGCAACGGGGCTAATCCCTTTGTTTCCCAGTGCTTAGACCTGCAAAAAAAACATTATCTTGTGGTCTCCTCATGAGAAGCAGACATCCAGAACACATGTGGGCCAGAGGTGGGTTCTGAATCTTCTTACTGCCGGTTTGCTCAGGGTCGCGCCTCGAACACACGCGGCAGTCAAAAACTAGCTTCTGCACATGCGCAGAAGCAAAAATCCAAGATGGCAGAGCCCACAGAGACACCGACAGAAGCGGCTCCATGACATCATCGTGGAGTTACTAACGGTTCTATAGAACCAGATAGAACCGGTAGGAACCCACCTCTGATGTGGGCAAAATTTTAGCCACTCTATCTGGAGAGCTTTCAAGAAACCATCTATTCATCTGTTCCTTGGTCTTTGATCTGGTTGTTGGTTCCACTCTCATAGAGCTTTCTTTAATTTGACATACCTTTCCTGGAAGTTCTCAGGTAGGTTTACATTTCCACCTTCAAGAACGATCAGATTCAGAATTTTATTATTGCAAAGATGAAAAAAAATTAGTAGGGAAGATGGAGCACCATGTAATCAAAGATATT
>JANHFT010002277.1:110401-121868 GCA_032467955.1 Pseudoxenodon macrops | reverse complement strand
TGTCAAATACAGCTCTTCTGTCTGGAACCCACACGACATATCAGACATTAATACAATTGAGAATGTCCAGAGATATTTCACGTGAAGAGTAGTACTAAACTCCTCTGTTCGCAACAGAATACCTTATGCCACCAGGCTTGAAATTTTGGGCCTAGAAAATTTAGAACTATGCAGCCTTCGATGTGAGCTAAGTGTTGCACACAAAAGTATCTGCTACAATGTCCTACCTGTCAATGACTACTTCAGTTTCAACCGCAACAATACATGAGCTCACAATAGATACAAACTTAATGTAAACCGCTCCAAACTTGATTGCAAAAAATTCAACTTCCACAACAGTCTGGTTTCAATGCCTGGAATGCACTACATGACTCTGTGGTTACTTCCCCAAATCCCCATAACTTTAACTGTAGACTTTCTATTGTTGACCTCACCCCATTCCTAAGAGGTCTGTAAGGGCCGTGCATAAGCGCACCAGTGTGCCTACCATGCTTGTACATCTTATATATTCACAATCGTGTTTATTCTTTGTCTGTAATCATATACACGTTTGACTAAATAAATAAATAAAATAAAATAAGTAGAATAGAATAGCAGGTGATCAGAAGTATTTGACAAAGAGTTTCATGGGGAAACAGAGGATCTCTCTCTTCCCACCCACCTACTATCTCCCTCCCTCCCTCTTGGGTGATTCGTAGTTCAAACATCTGCCCATTACTGCACATACCAGCTGTTGTGTGGGCTGCTTTTGAAGATGGATTTGCTGCTCTTTCAGAAAAGCACAAAAAGACCACAACTGTGTTGCAAGAGCAGTAAACCATTTTTCAGAAGTAACTCAAAGAAGAATTGACAAGTGGTGGAGTTACACCGAGAAGCAGTTCCATACCATGAATGTTTGAGTTGTTATTTGAGCTACCAACTATTCAAAGTGACCCAGGTATCTGACAGGCTTGGAACCCTGTCAGGTAAAGAGTTACCTCTGCCCCTGTTGAGACTCAGGCTGGAGAAATAGCAGATGGGGCAGGGGAACCCTGATTCATGTCTATATTGATTTTTCAAAACCATCACAAAACACAATAGAGATGTTACTGAAGACATTTATAAAGGGCAGGGATGAAATCCATTTTTTGTTACTTCTGGTTCTGTGGGAGTGGCTTGGTGGGCGTGGTGTGGCTTGGTGGGAGTGGCAGGGGAAGGATATTGCAAAATCTCCATTCCCACCCCACTCTGGGCCCATGCAGAGGTGGTAGTTCTCTGAACTACTCAAAATTTCTGCTACCGGTTCTCCAAAACCTGTCAGAACCTGCTGAATTTCACCCCTGGGACGGGTAATCTGGAAATGACAACATAGAATAATAGAGATGGAAGGGACCTTGTGGCAGAGTAAATGTTTATTCTCAGCTAATGGATTAATCTGCTAATTTTACACGCAGGATTTATGTTAGAATATAATGTAGTTAAAGTGCCAAAAACGTAAAATGTAGATAACCGCAGTACCTGTAAGATTTGTTTATACTGACAGAAATTACAACTCTTGCACTTCTTAAACAGTTACTTTAGGGTAGCCCTCTCCCTATCACATTCTAGGTAGATTGGACTACAATGCCCATCAATACATACATGGTACTTTTTTTTAACCTCAAATATCTTTATTCTAAACAGATCTGTAGCCTATAGACAATTATAGTCTGTTCCGTCTGCTTCATTGTAGGAGATCTTTTGAAGAATAGAGACTGAGAGGATGAGGGGAAATAACTTTGTGATCAACAGACAAAATAATAAATAATGGCATAACAATGAAACTGAAGTCTCAATTGGAGGAAGAAAAAAAAAGAGATTTTGTGAAACATAAGATCAACAAAGCAGAGTTAAACATGTACATATCCTGGTTCCGCTGCCTTTGCTTCCTAGCTTGTCATGAGTTCAGAATAGTTATATTCTTGCAAAAGTTTCACTATCAAACTAGTTAACATCATCAATGCTAGTAAACAATGGATTTGGTCTCAGCCACCAAAACCACTCCCAACTCTGACTGACCAAGCCACTAGTACATAAAACGAGAGCAAACCCCACTCCCTGCTATCCAATTTGTAATGAAATCTGCAAGAAAACAACCAAATGCAGAGAGCACTAAAGACCGTTCAATCCTAAAGTACAAATATTCTGTTCTATAGGTATCAACATAGTTAAAAAATAAGCAATCTTTTTGTCATTATTATCATTAAAAGAGTTGACAGATTTGTTCTGTTGATTAAGAGAATTAATTCAGACCAGTTTACAAAATATAAAAAGAAAAGAGAAGACTGTATTAGACACAATAATGTCTTTTTCAAATTAAATTCTGGAGCAGATGTCAATGAAATTTCTCAATCATCCACACCCTGATTGTCCCAAAGGTACTTTTTCCAAAAGGCAACTGGACTTTTTTGATTTTTTTCCTTTGACAACGTTTCACTCCTCATCCAAGAAGCACCTTCACATTTGGAGAAAGATAAAAATTGTGAATTAGGGAAGGTTGGTTTTTTTAGGGCCTTCAAAAAGGACAAACATTTTAGCTTACACATCCCATGAACTTCTCATCCTTCAGCTCCAATCTGAATTCAAAGCTTCCATCAATATTGTTGTCTTTAAAATAATGTATTACGTATATTGCAACACTTCTTTAAGTGTATTGCAACACGTGGTTATATGCAATAATACAAACTCTGCAACAAATTTAAATCCTATTTCACCTTGTAAACAAAGATAATTGGGTTAATAGCGCTAAGTAATTATTTGTTCTACCTTATTAAATCAACCATGATTTATTAAATTAGTCACAGTTGGCTTGATTTACACATTGCATTGACACATTTACCATTTTCAAACTAGAACGATCTGGTTCACACAACTCACTATATGGCATTCTTAAGAGGGAAAGGCAGCAATAGTTGCCAAGTAGGGCACTGTCCCTCTGACTCTTCCTTTTTTCTTTCTTTTTCTTTTATTCTACCATAGGCATTGAGGTATGTGCAACAAACAAAGCAGAAGAGAAAAATTCAGCCTTATCTTACAAGAGAAGTGCTGTCATTCCTTTGCTAGCTGTTTTCTCTCCAAAAATATAAACATATCAATCAAAACAAAAAGTTCCACTTGTGGTTGGAGTACCTGTTACAGAAATAGCAGCAAAGCTGAGATGGCTTTTGCCATCTTGCTGCAGCTTCTATAGGAAGCTAGGCTTATTTTGTTCTGCAAAGGTGCCAAATGTCCCAAAGGTGCTTT
This sequence comes from Pseudoxenodon macrops, assembly GCA_032467955.1. Taxonomy (NCBI): domain Eukaryota; kingdom Metazoa; phylum Chordata; class Lepidosauria; order Squamata; family Pseudoxenodontidae; genus Pseudoxenodon; species Pseudoxenodon macrops. The sequence goes on along the minus strand of JANHFT010002277.1, from coordinate 118,607 downwards.
TTCAAGAGGCAACTGGACTTTCAATTTTCTTTGAAGATGTTTTGCTCCTCATCTAAGAAGCTTCTTCAGCTCTGAACTGAATGGTGAGCTGAAGAAGCTTCTTGGATTGGAAGCGAAACACCTTCAAAGAAAAAAGAGAAAGCCCAGTTGCCTTTTGAAAAAGCACCTTTGGGACAACCATGACCTGGATGACTGAGAATATGCCAAATGCTTTGAGATCATTCAACGTACTAACCCAAAACCAAACCACACTATTGCAAAAACCAAACCACATCAGGTTAATGTGTGTTTCATACTGTTTTCTTCATACTTGTCTTTATTGAATTTTGAGTCGGTCCCTGTAAACAGCAGATGCACACCGGAGGTCCTTGACTTGCGACCACAATTGAGCCCAAAATTTATGTTGTTAAGTGAGACGTTTGTTGAGTGAGTTTTGCCCCATTTTACGACCTCTCTAGTCACAGTTGTTAAAGAAATCATTGCAGTTGTTCAGTTACTAACATAGTTGTGAATCTGGTTTCCCCATTGACTTTGCCTGTCAGAACGTTGCAAAAGCTGTTCACAAAACTCCAGGAACACTGCAACCGTCATACATATGAACCAGTTGGCAAGCATCCAAATTTTGTCCACGTGACCATGGGGCACATTTTTCAGTGCGGTTGTAACTTCAAACAGTCACTAAAGGAATTGTTGTAAGTCAAAGACTACCTGCACTCCTTAACTAACAGCAGGTGAACATGGCCAATGCTTTCCGGCTTCAAAGAAATAAATGGAGAGATGAAATGGACAGTCTATGAAGAGAAATTTCCTTTCTACCACATACAAGGACAAAGAGGAGGCTTGCACCTTTTTGACACATTTCATACAAGTTTCAATGAGACATTTGATACAAAGGCAAGCACAGTCTTTTATCATATTAACAGAATTGCCTTGCGTTTTTCCCAAAGCAATTCATACATTCTTAGCGTGCAGAAAAACATCATCTGGGGAAAGTGGCCCCTTTATCACAGAAGCTGATGAAACAGCTAATTCAGCTGGAAAGCCCAGCATGAGTATTCTCAGAAAACAGACAAGGCTACGGGCAGAAGAAGTGTAGCATTCGTGTCACTGCTAGCATATTCCAAATCTGCCTATCAAATTTAAGATAGATTGATCAGCAACTTAATATTCAGAACATGGATATTGAGTAATGGCTAAACACTCTGAAGAGGAGAAGCAGGTACAGATTTGTGCCACAGCATGGATTTTGCATGCAGGAGTTCCTTAATTCAGAGCAATGCATTTCCTGATAAACATGGATAAATTATTGACAGCCAATGTGGAGACAAAACTAAATGAGATGGACCGAGAATGTGTCTTCATAGAGTCATAGTCTCTCCATCACTCCATCAAACTAATTGAGGAGCAATTCCCCATCCACACGTAGCCCCACAGAGGCAGCTATCTCAGACAGTAGGTGCTGGAGCTGAGGAAAAAAGGCAAGATGATGGAGGACATAAGCTTATTTCCTCTGCCGTCTAGTCTGCCCTATAGATTCAGGAATTGAGGGAGGTTTGAAGTTGAGTAGAAAAATGCTGGGGAATTCAATTAGCTGTTTAGCTGCAGCAGTGAATTTGGAATTGTATCTTTCACAACGTTCTAAAGAACCTGGGTGTAAACTAGACTTTGTCTACAAATGTGGGTATCCCAGCAGAGGTGGGTTCCTAACGGTTTGGTCCGGTTCTACTGAACCATTAGTAACTTACTGGCCCGGTTTGGTAGAACCGTTAGCAACCCAGGCCTGCCACGCCCCTGAGCTGGTTCTTTTTTAAAGCACTGTGCATGCATGCACAAAGCGTGCGCGGCCGCTGCAGCGCACCCCTGGGCAAACCTGCAGTAAGAACATTTAGAACCCACCTCTGTATCCCAGATATTAACAACTGCAGATTAAACAAACCAACCAAAAAGTGAAGACTTAACCTAAGTTTCTGATAAAAATTAGGCAAAAGAGTGGGTAATTATGCTTCTAGAACTGGATAAATATCTAGTAGTAGTAGTAGTAGTAGTAAAAATCCAATTAGCTCATTATTTTATTAAATAAAAGTTCAGTTGTGCATGGGTCTTTGGGAATTCTTCATGGCCATAACAAGACATAGAATTAATAGTAAATCTCGTTCCTTCATTTAAATATTTATTCTAGCATTAGCAGACCCCCAAATCCGGTGTCAGTTAAAATTAGACACAATTATTTATACATATATCCCACCCTGCCTATAATTCGGACATTTTCACAAAAATGCAGACTTTGTTTATTAGAATGCAGAAGTGTTGACGCAGTTCCTTTGTGAATATTATTGTTATGGAAAAGTCTTCAGACTGCAGCAGGAATAGAACTTACTGGTTGTATTAAAATACTAATAGATGCCTGTTTGATATACTAGCCAAAGAAAGCTGCCAAACCTAATAAATCACTTATCCAAACACTGATTTCCTTCAGTAGTTTCTTTGCAGAGTATAAGCTGAAGCTGTTTCCATTCAGGATGTTTTCCCTTTTCCTTTTCCTTTTCCCTTTCCTTTCCTTCCCTTTCTTTCCATTTCCTTTCTTTCCTTTCCTTTCCTCTCCTCTCTTCTCCTTTCCCTTTCCCTTTCCTTTCTTTCCTTTCCTTCCCTTTCTTTCCCTTTCCTTTCTTTCCTTTCCTTTCCTTTCCTTTCCTTTCCTTCCCTTTCTTTCCCTTTCCTTTCTTTCCTTTCCTTTCCTTTCCTTCTCCTCCACTTTTCCTTCCCTTTCTACACTGCAGGTTAGGCTAACTTTTGGTGTCCTGCATTTTCAATTGCAAAATAATATCAATATTAACTGAATGCAGGAAAAGAACAGCTGCTGGGATAAAATGGGATTAAATGGAGATATAAAAGACAAGGTGCTACTTTTCCAGATTGGTGAAGAATTTTCCAGAGGGAAAGAGAAGGTACAAATACTAAACAGAATAAAGGAGTCTCATAATATATAAAGCAATGGGACACTTTTATTTGGTGGTAAATTGATGTACCCATTATAGATAGTGGCAAAGAAAGGATTAGAAATTATATGCCCTTTTACTGTCTATCCTGCTGGTCATTGAATTCTTATGAATATATTTAACCTGAAAAAGCAGGAAAAGGTCCAGATGAGATAGGAGGCAAATCTAATTTCAACCATAATACCTAATGCCAGAATCAAGTGACCGAGATCTCAAAAACTTAAATATCCCATTAGTGAGATAGAACATAGAATTGGGTTGGAACAGAGATGGGTTCCTGCTGGTTCGGACTGGTTCACTAGAACCGTTAGTTGGAATTTCTCCCTGCTCGCCAAATTGGCAGCAATGGCTAGCTGGACACGCCCACGAACTGGTCCTCTGGCTTGAAATCCATCCACCGGAGTGAAATTTACTCAAAAATAACCCTCTGTTCATGTGTAAAGCCTCCTGCGCATGCGCAGACAATTTAAACCCGGGAATGATGGGGGCGCAAGTGCAAAACGCGCACTTCCGGCATGACCCCAAACGGATAAGGAAGAGAAGTGGAACCCACCCCTGGGTGGGAAGGGGCCTTGGAGGTCTTCTAGTCCATCACCCTGCTCAAACAGGAGACCCTATACTATTCCAGACACTTAATTGATGCTGTTGCATTGAAAATCAAAGAAGAGAGGAATAAAGAATGTTACATTATTTTGAATAATATTTTAAATAATTCTCTGCTTAGGATGTTGCATTTTGATAGTCCAGCATAATTTGGGTTTGAGTCAACAATATTGGGTAGAAGAGGGGCCCCTTCTGCCATAAAACCTTCTGAGACCATTTAGCTGCTATAGCACTTTCTCTGTCAGCTTATCCGTCTGCTGCTGTGCCTTGTCTATTTGCCAATTCCTTTCTCTACGTATAGACTTGATAACACCCTGTTATCTTACCCTTCTTAGCTTTGAAAGCTGCTATAGAACTTTGTATATTTGGAATGCTGAACAGAACTGCAGCCGTGACCTTGCCTAACAATTTCTCTATGGGGCCTCTTGTAACTCTAATCTCAGACTGTTCAACATCTACTATAAACCGCCATTTGTCAAAATATTGTAATCAGGCAGCTGTAGAGAGATAAAATTAAAATAAGAAGCTTGAAAAAGCAAAAAAAGCAAAAGTTGTTCCATAAGCAAGGAAAAAACACACTTGTACAAAACAGAAAGATAATAAATACAACAAAAGCCAGATATGTGAATGGGAAAGAGATGACCTTGTTTTGCCTTTCTGGCAGAAAGGAACGGGTGGCTGGCAAAACATTTAACTGCTTATGTCTATTTTTTTTTTTTTAGTTCTTAGGAAAATGTAAATGGATTTTGCTGTTGTTCCAAGAAAGGAAGTCAGGCTAAGTATTTTTTTGTCCTTATGCTTGACACGTAACCATCATATTCACTGGGATTTTTTTTCAATAACATCCATTAACTCTAGTTTTGGGTCGTGGAAGCATTTAGAGAAAGCAAGGATATTTGTCTTGGATTGGGACCAATGTCATTTCATAGCTTTTACCATATTTACACAGACTGCATTTGAAATAGCTGTTTTCTTGAGTATCCTCATTAAGGCCCAGGGGTAGTTTTCCAGGGGTTGTATAATATCATTTAAACTTATCCTCATGTAAGGATAAATTGTACATTATTTTAAGGATAAATTGCTTTGAAATGGCCGATTTGCTAAGCATTCACTACAATGGTATTGTCAAAATGAATTGTACATCAGCTCTAAACTATACGGTTTTTCCTGTCTTATCCACTGGATGACTGAAGTTAAATTGCGATACTTCAGTGATTGCTTCACATGTAGATTATATTGCATTGTATTGTAAATAAACTGGGATTGATTGATTAGGCCACCCAGTTGGTGACAACTTTTAGCCACCACATAGTAGATTTTCTCCATGATGATCTATTTGTAAACTGGTCCTTAACTTTTCCCACTGTCACTATAACAGAGTCCCTCCACCTTGCTACTGGTTGTCCACTTCTGCTTCTCGCCTAGCATTGCAGAGAATTAAGTATTTATAGAGTGTATCCAAAATACTGTCATTTGAACCTGGTCATTTGTAACTCAAGTGAGAATTTTGATATGTTCTACAATCCATTTGTTTGTTTTCTTGGACATGAAAATGTTTAGTGACCTTATCAAAAATAATCCACAGAGGAGAAAGTAGATCTAATCCTTCCCCGAGAGGCTTTGCATAAGAAAAATGGACCCCCTCCCTGGCTTTCTGCATTTGGGTATCCATGAGGATGGAATTTTAAAAAAAGAGGTGTCCCATAAAAAAGATCAGGGGTTGGAATGCCTGGTTATTCTTGCCATCACAACATATTTGATCCCCTGGAGCGTCATGTTCTGTATCCACATACCGTGTAAAAAGCACACACACACACACACACACACACACACGGACACACATACTCAATTAGTGACAACATTTCTATTTATTTCTGGGGCTAGATAGTTCCTGTTTCTAAAAATATTTATTCCAAAAGAAAGGATGTTATTTTGATTGGTATTGCACAATTCTGAATTTGCTTTCGATTTTTGTTCAAGCCAGTTAAAGGAAATTCAGATGAAAAATAAGAAGCCAGTAGGAAAAAAAAAACACCATTCACTGTTTATTGGAAAATATATCTTTTCAAGATGCTTTCCACTACTTTATTGGGAAGATATTAAACTTTAATTTCCTCCCTGCCTTATAAAATACCTTGGTGGTGCACAGAAGCTCAAGTTTATTAGAAGATTTGCTCTTGGAGGATTTAGCACATTTGATTAAACAGCAACTAAATGCTTTAAGCTAACTATTCCCATCATGGTGCTTCCCATGCTACTCTCATCTTCCCTGTATTCCCAGCTAGATGGAAGCTCTTAATTGGTAGGGGTTGCTTTTAAAGTAAATTTGATCAGATCTGGTTCTGATTTGAATGGAGAATCATCAGGAGATCCCAGACTAGTAAGTAAGCAAAGCCCAAGTAAAAAAGCAAAGTAAGCAAAGCCTAAGTAAAAAGCTTTGGGTGTTGCTGTTGTTTTTGCAGAAAGGAACAAATTACTTATACATTGCCAAAACAATCATATGGATCTGTCCAGGAAGTCAACAGAATGAAAGCTGAACTTCCATATTTGCTTCCCCTGTCTTCCTTCAGTGACGTTTACTTATAAAGCCTCCTATATGAACCATAGTTGAATATTGAAACCATATGTGAAAATACATTTTCTAGTCTTTAAAAGGCCATGAAATTCATTGTTTCCCTTTTATCTTTGCATGTTTCATGTTCTGACCTAGATCTCCTGCAGTAATGCAAATCATTCATTCAGTTTTCTTACCATCCTCCTTTCCAATTTTAATACCAACAATGTCCACAGAGTGGCTTAAAAAGCAAACCCATCTTTCTTTTCTTGCCCTACCACTTTCCATCATACCTCGACAACTGGCTTAAGAAGTACACACAGGTTGAAACGAAGAGGGGGAATCTATTACAGATGGACCACACTGAATGTATCTCATGAGCACTGATCTCCATTGTCTCATACAGTTGCACTTCACTAGAAACATATACAAGCCCAGACATGAGATGTACTAGCATATCAGGTGTGCAATATGTTCATATTGCAGGCATTGAATATATAATAGTAATTGCAAATTCTTCTTCCTGAATGTTCACTGGCAGCACCAGAAAATATTAATGCTTCCTTTGGATAATCTTTAAAAGTAATTAAATCTAAGCCTCATTAAGAATACACAGATTGATTAAACTCCAAAATGCATTCAAAGAAATGTTGTCTCCATTGTTGGGGTTTTCTTTTCAGTGACATGAAATAGCTGAATTTCTAAGGAGCGGTATGTATCGCGTATAATAAGCTTTAGCCCTTGTTATTATTTATTCATGAAATTATTTATTCCTGCATGGAACAAAAATATTTTTGATGCACTTTCTTCTGCTTTTCACATTCTGCTTGTCTCTTTTATTGTTTAATTTATTTAGTTGATTTTTATCGTGCTTTTATTTCTTTATAAATGACTCAAAGCAGTGAACATACATAATATTCCTTCTCTCACCTACTTTTCCCACAACAAGCCTTTGAGGTGGGCTGGACTGAGAGAGAGTAACTGGCCAAAGTCAACCAGCTGGTTTTCATACCTAATAAATCACAGTCTTTTGGTTTCTAGCTTTGGGGCCTTAACCAAACTGACACTCAACCTCTATGCCAAACTGGTTTTTTTCTCCTGCTTTTCCAAAAGACTGACAAATTGAATATCACAAATTCAGTTGCATCTTTATGTTTTAGGAAAACATTTATCTCACTCCCAATACTTGCTCAAGAACAGCTAACAGGATGGATATGAGTAGATAGGCAAGGGGAGAAAGTAGAGAACACAGCATATTTCATTATGAAATCACCAAAACAGACTACAATACTGATGTTCTCTATGCTTTCTTTAAGGGTTTTCTTATGCCTTTATTTCCCTTTCTGCCGCTTTATTCCTCAAAACGTTTTGTGGATTTCACTTGGATCCACTAGGTGTCATGATTACTCAACATCAAAATGTGGTCAAATACTAGAGAAACTACAGGGAACATCTAGACTATATACAACCAGTGATGGGATTCAGATAATTTAACAACTGGTTTCTCTGCCCTAATTATTTCTTCCAACAACCAGTTCACCAAACAGTTCTCCCAAAGTAGTGTGAACTGGCTGAATCCCACCACTGTATACAACCATCATATTTTCTTGGAAAAAGTGAAGGACAAACCTGAAAGAGGCAAATCTGAAAGAGGTTCATAAGAATAAAAAAAATTGTTTATGCATACAGCTTTGCTTTACAAAGGAAAATTCAAGAGAAAATACTAAAAAAACCAACAACTACAAAAGCACATATAACAACTTAAAAATAACATTATTATTCATGCTCTCCCTCAATGGTTGAAAGTTTTTTCCCCCTGAAAACGTTAATTCTCACAAATTATGGTTCTGAGGGCAACAAAGAAAGGGGTGGCATGGGGCCGCTCATAACTCACTCCTGTTACAGAAGACATATATTTACCCATATTCTTGTAAGGTTATTCTACAGTGTTTGAGAGATGCATGATGCCAGGCCTGTAACCATATTTCTTTTGGATCTTTGGCCTGCCACACTTTCTATTATTCTACTATGCATTTTCTATTGTGGGAAAATG
>JANHFT010002277.1:75954-93929 GCA_032467955.1 Pseudoxenodon macrops | reverse complement strand
CACATGCACCAAAGACAAATTCCTTGTGTGTCCAATCACACTTGGCCAATAAAGAATTCTATTCTATTCTATCCATTGCCTGGGAAAGCTAGTTCCTGCTTTCCCACACACAAACAAACAAACAAACAATCCTGAATTAGCACTTTCATTTCCTGCCTGTGCCATATGACCAGATTTTTACCCTGATCCCTTCTCATAGATAAGAAGTATGTAGGTTATATTATATATCTATCAACTTTGTTTTTCCGGTTTCTGATTAGATCCTAAGTTTGTCTTGTTTCTGCATTAGTTTGCTTTTTTTTTAAATATATAAAGGAAAACAGCATTTGCTTTTATGTGCTTTTCTCTAATTATCCCCATTGATACAAACTTTCCCAGGAAATGGATATCTCCATTTCTCATCTATTTCGTGGTATCTGAAGCAGAACAACTGGATTCTGTAATAGCTTTGTACCATAGAGTATGAACCTTGTTAATTCTTAAGATTCTTTTTTTCCACTATGTATCCATAATGGACTGTGATGGCAGGTGGACCAAGGCAGTCATGCAATGGATCCCACATGATAAAAAGTGCCCATGAAAGAAACCTAAAGCAAGATAGATTGATGACATCAGCAATATTGGGGGCCCAATTGCCAAAAGAAAGCTCAGGACTACATTGGTTGGAAACGTGCAAAAGAAGCCTTCATCCTGCAGTAGACAAACAATGACTAACATTGTGTGTGTGTATCACACACATATATATGAATGAATGAGCAAGAGTGAGTCTGATGATTCATTTTAATATGTGCCATTATAGGTTATCTTATCATCAGCAAACACACATATTTCCCTGGCAATTTGTTCTAGTTAATACACACTTTTGGTTATATCTATATTTTTGAGATGTGAACTGCATTGCAATGTCCACAAAAATATGAGCTTGAATATATTAAGATATCCCAATTCATTTATACATTCAGGCAATGTACAATTCAAGATAGGTTCATATTGTAATGCAAGATGAATGAATAAGGGTGTATTTTATTAGGGATAAAATGTTAATGAAAACTGCTTCCATATCATTTGCATCTAGACCAAAAATGTAACATACAAATCTATATCTAAATCTATAGTAAATACAGCATCTGCATGCCAAATGTTTCCCAGGTGATTTACTCTTTCCAAATTGTTATTGATTTCCAATTTTATATTATGTTTCTCAACAAGAGAGTATATTCTTTGTTTGTTTGGCTTTGTTTTGATATGTGGAGGCCTATATAATTTTTAATATCCCAAACCCAAAATAAAAGAATTGTTAAACAAAAGTAAAATTTGTTGAGGAAAAATACTATATAAACCCTGAGTCAAAAAATGAAGGGGTTAATTAATTGGATTTTTAAAAACTGCTTTTTAAATGCAAGAATTGTCAAGGTTCACGAAAACATCAGAATCGAACTGTTAAAAACAGTAAGGTCAAACATAATAATGCAAAGAAGTGTGGGCTGGTGGGCATGGCAGGGGAAGGATGCTGTAAAATCTCAATTTCCTCCCCACTCCAGGGGAAGGATACTGCAAAATCCCCTTTCCCTCCCGATCAGTTGGGACTCCGGACGCAGAAAATAGACGGGTGTGGGGCCAGTCAGAGGTGGTATTTACCGATTCTCTGAACTACTCAAAATTTCTGTTACCGGTTCTCCAGAATTGGTCACAACCTGCTGAATCTCACCTCTGGGTAGACGGTAATCAACTGTTATCTGAATGACCTACTTACTAATTTCCTATGTGATTGGAAATTCTTACACTGTTCCTAAGAGTATCAAAATACTTCAGATGAAATGTAAAAACAAAACAAAACCCCTTATTCACCTTGGTTTTTCTGCCATCTGCTGTGGTTTCTTGAAATTCTTGACCCAACTTAAATGTGATCTGTGTATTTTTAAAGGTACTTTCTGTTCTGATGGTGACCTCATCAGCCTTCATGCTGATGATGGTTTTAGGTTTTGCCAAGTTACCAAGTTTCCTAGTCGCCAATCCCACTCCTATGGAACACCAAGAAAGCAATAGTCATTCATTAGTCATTTCACAATGGGAGGGGGAGAGGTTGTGTTATGCAATCAGTTATACCAATTATCTCTGACATATTAGTACCTGCACTCATATTTAAATTCATATTTAAATAACAGCATTTATTTGTGTTCGTAGTAAGACAAATATGCATTGCTGTGAACCACATAGTCATAGCCCAATAGAATTTCCATATTCCACAGTGATGGTAAGAAATAGCTGGCAGGGGACAATGGGAATTGTGCTCCAATATGTCTATGGAGTGCCTGGTTGAGAAAAGCTGAAATAGTAGCATCAAATGAATAATACAATTAAATAAAGAAAAAATGGAAGCCAAAGTAGAAAGAACTACTTTTCTGTCATGTCTTCTCTATATGAAGAGTCAGTTTCCAGAAGAAATTTTAGTCCTGTGAAGAAGCACAACCAGGAGTACTAACTGTACCTTTATTGCACATTAACAGAGTTTTGCAATACTGAAAGTATGCCTCTCCTTTACTTTTACTCTCCAGAAAACTAGGGTCCCCTTTGAAGCATTTCCCACACTCCCCCTCCTTCTGTAGAGGGTTGAAGCATCTTCCATATGCTGGTTATGCAGTCTGCAGCTATTCCTTTTCTCTCGTAAAGTTACTTTCACCTACCATTACATCAACAGGCAAGATCTGATTTTGGTTATTGAGTCTTCTGCACCAGATGTGTGCATCTTATTTTTTTAATATTTTTTTAAAATTTTATTTCCATATAAACATTCACATATTTATCATCACATTTTACATAGCAACCTTGAAATGATAAAAGAATAAGATAAAGTAGAATATATCTATAAAAGTATAATGAAATACAGATGTGTGCCTCTTAGAGAGGGCTGTAAAAGCACTGTAAAGCGGTATATAAGTCTTAGTGCTATTGCTATTGCTTTCTGTATGTGTACACTGTGAAACTTATTGCATTTCACGTATTACCTCCAAGTGTAATAACCACATTCTTTCTTTGATGTTTGATATCTGATGATGTATGTACAAAGATGAATGATTGCTCGGTATGACCAGTACTTCTTGATGATGTAGAAATAAACCATATGTGGACTATACAAATCCAGATGACTATCTGATGGCAGCACATAGGAAACTCTAATGCTTAACTGCCATTTATTAGCCATGTGAATATTTGCAGTCCAGATGATAATCTCAGCACACATAATCTCTTCCCCCTCCAAAAGATGCATTTTCATAGGTGAAAAAAGTAGTCTGGAAGGACATCTTATTAAGTATGCTGATCTTACAACAAATCTATTGAACGTTCTCTAGTAAAACAAATGGTAATTGACACAATTCTTTCTTGTTTCATATTTTACTTCATGTTCAAAAACAATACAATACAGTTTTATTTAAAATATATATACATATGTATATACATTATATATATAATATTTAACACCTAAACAACAAACTTTCATATTTAATCTAACTAAGCTTACTTAAAATATAGTTCTATGGACAAAATAAGCAACTAAATTCCAGAGATATCTGACTTCATCAGTTAAAAGCCTTCACTGATGGAGTAATTCTGCAAATAAATAGAGTAACACCTACAATTTCTATGCAACAAATAGTTTTATTTACAGTAAAAATTGGCTATCAGGAAATGTAGGATTACCGTATTTATTTAAATTGATTAGCTATCCAGCTCTGGTAGACTCAGATTAAGTTTTTCCTTATTCCTTATGACTTGGAAGTAACAACATATAATACTATAATAAAAGCTAAGTAATAAATTCTATGAAGGTCATTACCAAAGAAGAAATTTAAAAATCTTCATGTTTTCTAATATTTATTTGGAAGAGAATTAAGTTAAACGTTTCACGATCTAATTGCAAAACTCTGATGAGAAATCAACAGCGGATAATCTGCAACATTTTAAAAATCAAATCGAGATAAATCTCACCCAATTCTTTCATGTAATCATCGAAATTTTCACTAGAGATGAGTTTCCAGCTTCCCACAAATTTGTTGCACATAGCTTTGCTGGTCGTGTGTCCTTGGGAGAAGGGCAATGACAGGAGCAAGTCTTAGGAGGAGACAGATGGATTATATGAATGGTAATATCCCAGCCACATCTTTTTAAGAAAGACCTAGGACATGCAGGGCTTAGCACCTCCCAATGCAGAAGGGCAATGTCAGAGGCCAAACAATGGGCCCTTGTGCCATACCATTCATGCTAGTACCAAGACCAGCAGCATTTGCCTGCCACCAACTCCTCCGCAGTAATACAAAGAGGAAGGGTGATGGGTATGAGCTTGCTACTATTGTGCTGGAGCACAGATGCAACATAGTGCTCTTGGGAAGGGCAGCATTTGATTTTCAGGAAAGTCTTATGACACTGTCTTATGTGGATGAGGAATAAACGTAAAGTAGCCATTAAGGAAATGAAATACAGATGAAATAGTGTTTAGGATAGAAAAGGTTGAGTACTATAGGCATGAAACCCATTCCAAAATTCCTTGCACTATGTTCATCATCAGAATGTCAACCTACTAGGAGGTCTTAAAGTCAAGATATTTCAGAATGTTGAAAGTATAGTGCTATATTGTACATAATATTGACACGTTCACCTGGCACCACAATAATCTAAAAGGCTAATAACACAGATCACAGAATAGCCTTAGAGGTATTTCAGCCTAACCTCTGTGTACAGCTAGGAATGTAGGAACTACAAGAGATGCTTTTCTAACTTGTTTCTATTTCAACCGAAGGAAATTCCATTACATTCCTGACCATCTTCTTTGCTGCTAAGAAGTTTATCCCAATGTTTAGTAGACTTGTGCAAAATCCTGAAGGCACAATGTCTTGCTTCACTGAAGGAATATTTGAAGTATCCTTTACAAGCTTTATGCTTTATGAAGTAACACGTTTCCCCCACACCTTCTAAAAGCAAAGTGAAGCAGTTATGTTATTTTGCTTTAGCTCACTTCTGAGGCTTCCTTCTATGGTTCTAAGAAATGGAAGAGGATTCTGCACAAAAGCTCCTTTCCCTAAATCCAGGGCTGTCAAACTTGCAGCCCATGGACCGGATGCATCATGCGCTGGCCACTCCCATGCCTGGTTTAGCAAAGGAGAAAAAAGTTGTGATACATCACGTGACATTGCTGTGACACTGCATGTTTGACACCTCTGCCTTGGCTTAAGGTGGGAGATTAAGTATGTATGTATATATATTTTTGACTTGCATTCAGTCTATGGACTTCATCTCTGGGAGAAAGTTGGTTGCAGTCTTGTTATGTGGAGCACCAGGGATCAGCTTCTTCAAGATACCGTTTTAGTCATTTGAAGATTGCGTTAAGCATTGCTAAGTATGTTAGAGTTAGAAATTCTTTAGTGGTTTTGTTTTTCTCCAATCATCCCAATCACCTATCTCTGCATATATTCTTTTTTTGTCAACATTATCCATAAGATATAATGTCTAACACAAGACAGGACCCCAAAAGCAGCCTGACTAATGCAAAATAACAGCTGTCTATTCCAGTGATCTGGACTTTGCTTTTATTAACATAGTTTAAGATGGAAGGTTAAGTACCAGTATGTATGTGTATATAGTTTTGGCTTGCATTCAGTTTATGATCTAGTAAGATACCAAACTCCTCTATGTACTGCTCCAAGTCTTTTATCTTTTAAAATAACAAAAATGTAAAATTCATGTTTCAGAAGTAAGGTCCAGAATTTACTTCTTATTAAGTATAAAGTCTTTACCTGCTAAAGAAGAAGATATGACATTCACTTTCCCTGTTTTGCCTGCCCTGGAATGGTGGTCCAAGTAGTACCATATCAACATTTAAGATATAAACAGTGGTGAGATCCTCCAGGTTTAACAACCCGTTTGGTGATCATGTGATTTGCACGCGCGTGCGCAGTTTGAAAAAATCTTCACTTCCTAGTGTCTTCGGAGGAGTAACACAGCTGATTCGCATGTGCACTACTGGATTCTGTGGTTTCTTCCCCAAACCCCCAAAACTTTAACTTTGGACTGTCCACTGTCGACCTCACCCCATTCCTCAGAGATCTGTAAGGGGCGTGCATAAGCGCACCAACGTGTCTACCATCCCTGTCCTAATGTTCCCTTTTATGTCTATCTATTTCATGTATTCATAATCTGTTTTATACTTATATGTGATATCAAATACATGCTTGATGAAATAAAATAAAAAATCCCATCCCTGGATATACCCAAGAAATATGTATCTGATTTCCTCCACTGATTTTCTTTACACTGTATATCAATCTTTCGCACCCTTAGCAAGCTAGCTTGGAAATTCTGGGAGTTGGAATATACACCTTTTGAAGTTGTCAAGAGTGAGAAATGCTGCTATAGATTCTTCTCCATGGTGGCCTCCAGATGTCTTTTATTATTTTATATCTCAGTTTTATTATTTATATAAATTATTATAACAATATCATTATATAAATAACTCAAGGCAGCGAACATATTCAACAGACCTTCCTCTTATTTTCCTCACATCAACAACCCTGTGAGGTGAGTTGGGTTGAGTGAGGAGCCCAAAGTCACCCTGATGGCTTTCATGGCTTGGCTAGGATGGGACTTGAATCAGTCTCCTGTTTTCTAGCCTATGTCTTAACCACTAGACCCAAGATGTGTATAAAGTGGTTGAAAATGAAGCTAGCCTAAGCAACCTCTTTCCAAATTTCAACTCTTTCCTCCATGATGTTAAAATTAGTGTCCATTAATTCTTTTGTGATGGTATCATTGTCCTGTTGTTTCTTGGTGCCTTGCCTATGAAAATCTGCTTTGATTAAGTATTGCCAATATGTAAGTGTGGACCTACAGCCCGAGATAGTATAGTATTGATAATGATGCCAATGTAGGAACCAGATTCTGCAACAAACCCAGGTATCTAGTCTTTTCCCACATCTAAACCAACATATTCATAAAATCCCCACATGTCAAGAAATACATGATTAGACAGACCTTTAAATGGAACAAACTTTGAGCAAAATAATTAAGCCCTAAGTCAAGGTCATCTGGTTTTCTGTGTTTATATGATGCTTTAAATAAGGGGTATCAAACTGGCGGTCCGTGGGCCGGATGCTTCACATACAGCCCATGCCCACCTCAGTTCTGCGAATGGGAAAAACATTGCGAAACATCATAATGCCAACATGACACAGCAAGTTTTACACCCGTGCTCTAAATGATAATCCTCCCACACTGATGCTGATACAGTACGAAGAACAAAGAATAAGGGCTGGTAGATGGGAGGCAGCAGGATGCCAAAAGAAAGATAAATTCTTTGATTAATAGATGCTGTGATTGCCTAAAAATCTACCTCTTCTTATAAAGAAATATTTATAACTGTTTTTCAGAGTTAATAAATCTTGAAAAGCATCTAAAAAAAATATTGCTTCCTGTGTTTGATGAAAACTGGGTAACTCCTTAATATTTGCACTTATTTGATAGGGATAATGTTGGCTGGAGAAGCTGAGTCATTTTGTTGTAATGCGATAAATATGTGTTCATTTGAAGCATGACCTCTGCCCCAAGTAACAGATAAGATCATTGCTTCACAGGTTGCTTTACAAAGTGTATTTCCTAATAACTTGAAAATGATTTATGTTTTTTTTTATTTACAAAAATGGAATGCTATCCCTACTTGGACCTTCATTAGGGAGCCTTCTTGCATTTGTCTTGGTTCCTGGTGTGTTTCCTTTCCCCTTCTCCCTTTCTATACTCAAAATACTTGAAGGGAAAGCTGACTCTTGTAAGTTAAACATCAACTTCATCTTTTAGTTTTGACTGTTTCTGGAATCCCTAAACATTCTTAGATCAGGGAAAGAAGAGTGAGAAGCTACACAGCCAATGCTTTATTAGGATGTGGGCATACCAACTCAAGAGAAAGGTAAACCAGGATGGTGGAAAATTGTGGAATTTAGGAATCAATCTAATGTCCTGGTAAATGAATATAATCATGCTGGCCAGGGGTGGGTTGTGGATATTTTTGCTGCTGGTTCGCTCAGGGTTGCGTTGCGTGTGTGTGTGTGTGCACAAACAGCAATCAAAAACTAGCTTCTGCGTATGCGCAGAAGCAAAATCCAAGATGGCGGCGCCCACAGAGACACCGATGGAACCGGCTCCATGATGTCATCACCGACTTACTAACGGTTCTATAGAACTGGATAGAACTGGTAGGAACCCACCTCTGCCATGTCTATTATGGCAAATCACTTTATGTCAAGTCCACAGCATAACTTTCAAATATAATTTGGAGATTTTAGAAGTCCTGCTTTAAACATTTTTTAAGATAACCAATATGGGTTAATTCTTGGAACTGTGCTCCAAATAGCACAACAAGCAACTTCTGGTCTTCCTATTTTCCTAAAAGACATTAATTTATTCTCAGGAAGAATCCTAGAAGTTTGTTCTAACAAATTATGGTTCCAAAAGATAATTCCCGAAACCACCCACTGGAAGCCTTGGACTGTATTCCAGCATTATTTTGTTTTGAAATGGATTTTTCTATAGGAAGTAAAGCAACAAATACAGCAGTAGAGAAACAATGAACTTTTCAATGTACACAGTATAAAAGAATAGGTGGGGCAGGACAATTACACTTTAGCCTATTTTATTATTTACTATAGTCAGGTTTTCTTTTTTAATATATATTTCAATAAGTGAGGACATATTAGGCTTAGTTGATCCCATAAACAGAACCTGAAAATCTAGTTTGGACCGATCCTTATTCAGTTTCTACAATTGAGCCAGAAACGTTGTCATTTCAAGGTAAACACTTTATTGAATAACCAAAATGTTCTCAATTAGGTACAAAAGTAATTGGGAGTTGGCCTGTCAGCTTCAGCTTCTGAAGAACATGAATCAAACTTCTTATTTTGCTTTGAGATAATTCTAATTTATACAACATGGATTTTTCATGCTTTCTCATACACTCTAGTGGAGACAGTTTTGTTCATTACACACTCCTAGAAAGAAAAAAAGTACAAGAATATCACCATTATATCATATCAGCAACAGTTATTTTCAGTATGTGGCTCAAGTGTCCCTTTATCCAAATGAAGTACAAGACTATCAAGGAAGCCAACAAGATCTGGATTGATGCAATATGCTAAGCCAATTTTGGCTTAGCGTATTGCATGACCCCAGGCAATGGTGCTTTATTAAAAAAAAGTCATATCCAAGGAAATAAGACTCAAATTGCTTAAGTCTGCTTATATGTGCTTATATCCTTGACCACTGAAAAATGCATTATTCTCTCCAAAAAGGCCAGAAAAACAATTTCCAATATTTGAAAATTGCTCTTTTGGCTTGCTTGAAGAGAATTTGATTTACTTTTCTGTTTAACAATGGACTGAATATTGTGTTTTTAAATACTTTTAATTAGGCTTGTATAAAAGACTGAGAAATATTCAGAATATTTAAGTAAGAGTTTTTAAGATATCTTTGAGTTTCCACAGTTCACAGGTTGTGCAAGTCAACATAATAACTTACTGGCAACCTGTTTAGACATTTTTGTTGAAAACACAGTTGCTTAAGGCCTTTCCCTTGATGCTGTCACATAAACAATCAGTTAATCCAATTGTCTTGTTTGCACATGTGCCTGCACGCCAACTTCATCCTGAAATCTGAATGACTTCTCATTTTCATGAGCTTGCCACAGCTCATACATGGCAGGTTGGCATTACCTTTTCCAGTTATAAGAGTATTTCCAATTACTTTTCAGTGACAAACTGTCTGCTAGAACACTTTTTCTTTGCTATAATCAAGACAGCATTTCAATTACTAGGATTTTCTTTTCATTTGTCTTTTTGGAAGCATGTAGGTGGTGCCTATGGAAATGGTTTTAAATATCAAAATAATGGAGTTTCCCTGCATGTCCGACTAGAGATTACAGCATCCATCAATATCACTTTTCAATCTGATCCATTGCTCTGCTCTTGTAAAAATTAGAGATTATAAGTATATAAATATGAGATTCACCATTTGGTCACAACTAGGGGCATTCACTTCCAATGAACCCATTGTTAGGGGCTGCCACTGAATCGTGATATTTGAAACCTGCTTCATTTTGAAATCATCCCACACTAAAATTTATTGTAATTTGAGTCAATTTGACTGCATTCTCAGATTGAGAGTTGATGAATGGTTGTAGTAGAGTCTGAAATATTGTTCTCAAAGTGAGATCTGCTTTAAATACTTTAAAACATAACACAAGATATATTGTTCTACTTTCAGTATAGCTTAGTATTGCCCTGTATTAACTTGCTTATTAACTTCAAGGAACTCTTGATTCACCAACCAAAATAAGACACCTTTCTTCTATACGATAGGAAAAGGAGAATATCTTTACTTGTTTTACTCTTTCCCCTTTGAAAAATGTTCACTCATAAACTTGCAATTTCTATTGCTGAAAAACATCCTGAAAGTTTATAACCAAAAATGAACTTACCACAACCAGTTTACCATCCACTATTTTTCTTTTTATTATTGTCTCTTTGCCATCCCATTTCTGCACCTGATTGAGTGAGCCATTGTCTAGTGTTACAATACTCTGCCAAGAAAAAAATATCTGGTCAGTTTTACAACCTAGTGAAGAAAAGGCAGCGTTTGAAATACGTGAATCAATTTAAGTAAAACAACACAGTTCTCAAACTATGCACGATGTGCATCTCAGTAAGACAATAATCAGCATTCAATAGGTTTTTTTTTAAATAATGAAATTACTAGCATGGTGAAAGCTCTGCTCCCTGCAAGAAAATAATCACAGACAGAAACAACATATATATATATATTTATTTATAGCCTGGAACATCTAATATCTATTTGTATAAGTAGGGAGTCATGTGGATGGCTTGAACGGAAGATTCAGAAACGGCTACAGAAATATCCCTTTCACTCTAGGAAAGGGAGAAATGTCCTTTTCCTAGAGTGGCTTTGGCTGGCTCCTTTGCAGGGGTGGGTTCTAACTTATCTCACCGCCGGTTCACTTTGTCCCGCGCCATGCGGTTGTGCCTCGTGGGTGCGAGCGCGCTTCACATGCCCGTGCATGCGCAGTGCAAACAAATTACAAAAAATCCCCCCCAAAAGAGGCCAAAAACAAGATGGTGATGCATGCGCAGTGCTGGAGACTCGGCTTCTCCGCATGCGCAAAAGAAAAAAAAACCTGGAAAAAAAACATTTTCCCCCCCAAAAAAAAATTCACCAAAAAAAGTTGGCGGTGTCCACAGACCAGAACCCGTTCTGTGACATCACCAGCGGCTTACTACCTACTTTATAGAACCAGTCCAAACCGGTAGGGACCCACCTCTGCTCCTTTGCCTTTACTGGGTATCAGTAGGAAGCAAGGTAAAAGACAAGCAGATTTTGTTACGATAACCTAGCTCAATAGAGTATATACTGGTCTATTAGGAATTAGTTTCCTAATCTGATTAGCCTTGGAGGGCTGATGTATATGAGAGAAGCCTATTCAATCTGATCAGATGTATTTGAAGTATATAATTTCCCCCAGAACTCTTGAAATCTGGGGCCACCATGATCTTAGAGGCATCAAATTTATTTTTATTTTGCCTTTCTTTTCTATAAATAACTCAAGGAGGGGAACAGGTACGGTCCTCAATGTACAGCCACAATTGAGCTCAAAATTTTTGTTGTTAAAGCAACACGTTTGTTTAGTGAGTTTTCCTCCATTTGAGAACCTGTCTTGCCACAGTTGTTAAGTAATGGCTGCAGATGTCAATAACACAGTTGTTAAGTGAATCTGGCTTCCCCATTGACTTTGCTTGTCAGGAGGTTGCAAAAGGTGGATCACACGACCTTGGGATACGCAACCATCATAAATACAAATCAGTTGTCAAGTGTCTCATTTTGATCCCATGACTATGGGGATGCTGCAATGACCGTATATATGAAAAAGGGTAACGAGTCCCTTATTTCAGTGGCATTGTAACTTGTCACTAAATGAACTGTTAAGTACATGTGCTTAATACTCCTTTCTCCTAGTTTCCCCAAATAACAACTATCCTGTGAGGGGGGTTGGGGTGAGACAGAGTAACTGTCCTCTGGCTTTCATGCCTAAGGCAGGACTAGACCTCAGGCTTCCAATTTCTAGCCTGGGGCCTTAATCAAAAGTCCGAATTAGCTCTCTCTATATATGGATATAGGTATTTATGACCACAACTGAATCCAAAATTTCTGTTGCTAAGCAATATAGTTGTTAAGTGAATTTTGCCCCATTTTAGGATCATTCTTGCCACAGTTGTTAAGTGAATCGCTGCAATTGTGAAGTTAGTAACACAATTGTGAAGTTAGTAACACAACTGTTAAGTTAGTAACACAATTGTTAAGTTAGTAACACAATTGTTAAGTGAATCTGGCTTCCCCATTGAGTTTGCTTGTCACAAAAAATTATCACATTACACCGGGACTATGTAACTGTTGCAAATATGAGTCAGTTGCCAAGCGTCTGAATTTTGATCATGTGACCATGGGGATGCTACAATGGTTATAAAAAATGGTCACTTCAGTGCCATTGTAACTTTGACTGGTCACTAAATGAACTGTTGTAAGTCGAGGACTACCTGTACCTTTGTTGGCATCCACCAAGCTTCATGCCGTGTCCAAATTTTAGATCTAAAACCATTAATTTAATCTGCAGGAAATGGGCATGCTACAATGGCTGGTTGAGGAATTCTCGGAGGGAAGTTGAAGAACATCTTCAAGTTGCCAAGGTTAAGCAACATCTCACTGTACACTTTACTTTCATCAGGGCTTTAGATCTCCAAGTGGGCTGCATATTCTTCGTAATTAACATGAACATGTGGCTGCAGCCCATTGTTTGACTTGGATGTCATCTGCCCAGTAATCAGCAAAACAGGAACATCTTGTAGGATGAAAGAGCTTAAAGCCCTTGTTTCCTAATTTAAGCTTGCTAGTATTCTTAGCCAACTCATTAAGCTGGTATTTATGTCCCACACATTCATCATTTTATAAATGTGGAAGTTCCCAAATAGCCATTTTCCAAGAGGGTCCACAATACATTTTCAGGAGTCCAAATGTACTCAACCAAAGTGATTTAAGGGAAAGTAGGGAACTCACCTTTACTTTTCTGTCATCTGCTGTGGTCTCATCAAACTCTTCTTCTAGTTTGAAGGAAATCTCAGTGTTTTTGAAACTGCTTTCGGTTTTGATGGTCACAACACCTCCATTGCAAGTGATAATTATATTGGGCTTGGCCACTCCAGCTATTTTCCTAGTGGCAAAGCCCACACCTACAAATCAAACCAAAATCATGAATTTCTTGATCTTGAAGATTGAATTGAAAAAAAAACACCTACTTATAAAGACTTCATTCAAGCTGGGTTATAACCAAACTCTTACAGAATAAGACAGTAAAGATTTAAACACAAGATTTCCTTTTCTACAGACATTTTTATCTTGATAGGGTTTGCCTTTGATTAGAGCTCCTCTGAATAAAAATTCAGCTGGAAGCAAGACAGGTTTTAAGGCATGATGTGGAAGCTGCATATTTGATCTGAGGACCAACTTGAATTGTGTAGTAAATTGGGTTAAGTGACCCTACTGTCTGTCATAAACTAGGCTGAAAATTATAAAGCAACTGTCCAATCCAATATCTGTTCTCCCAAACTATTTGGTATATTGTGTATAGGAAATCCGAAGTAGTTTCCATCAATTACCTTTAATATATGTTTTCATAAATATCCAGACTGATTTCATTTGATCTAGCTAACAAATGTGGCTTTTCCTTTAAGGCTACATAACTGTTTATTACAATTACTCAAAGCCATCAAAGCCATAAATATTTAAATGAATCAAACTATAAACTAATGAGAGGAATACTAAAAGCCCTCCTTACATCCAGGGCAGTATTTACCCCAGAATGTCACAGATTGAGAAAGATAATTTCCCAGAAACTATGGGAAAAGAAAATGTCAGAATCTGGTCACTCCTATACAGCATCCTGTTTTCTACACTGGGCAGTCCTACATTAGTGAGAAGTATTCAGATCAGAAGTCAGGCTGTTACTCATGTCCCCAAACTGGCATTCAGGGGAAGCTGTCTTTCCAATTCTTAAAGTAATATACACCTGAATTATAAGATAAAGTGATGGCAACTACTGTGATAGAAAATTATACTGTTCAGCATAAAGAAGTTCAACTGGTACTTTCTTCGTGCCTAGCATCAGTGCAAGTTATGATTTGCAGAAACACGTTAAAGGGCTTCCATGGTGATGGGACAATGTAGGTGGGGTTCTCCATTCTATGGAGTTAGAACAGCTTTTTCTATGTTTGTCCATTGTTACCAAATACTACCTTCATTTTTACACCCATCTCCACTGAATTTTCTTTTCAAAAGATTGGAGGCAAATATAATTTCTTGAAATAAGTATTATATAAGCTAAATTCCTTTCTCTACATAATTTGACATAATCCAGATCTGCATTTCATTTGAAGAAATATTTGTAACAGCTGATCTCTACAAAAAATTAAGTAGAAGATTGTCCCCCAGGTTGTTAAACAGTAGCAGCAGAGGCACCTGGGAAGCTACCTTGCACCTAGGGACAATGGTAGTTCTCACAGAGCACTTAACTATGATTCATTTAAGTGAAGCCTGCTAACTAAAAAACGCAAAAAAACCGCAATCACTAGAGGGGGTGTAAAGAGATGCAGAATACTATGTCTTTATTGCCATATTGTCTACTCCAAGTTAACAGCAGTCTCAGAAATCTTCCATATCACTTACTGCTAGAGGTGCCATTAGCCAAAAAAGAAGAAGTGTAAAGCTTCTGCACACAATGCAAATGTTCTATGTTAAAACTATGGGTCTCCTTGTAATATTGGAACTAGGCTGTTTGCATACATTAGTTTCACCACAGTTAAATAAGGGGCCAGCATTCTACTTAAAAAGTGTGATGGATAAACAATGCAGGCCAATTTAGAATAGAATAGAATAACAGTTGGAAGGGACCTTGGAGGTCTTCTAGTCCAATCCCCTGCTTTGGCAGGAAACCCTACACCACTTCAGACAAATATATTCTTAAAAACTTCCAGTGTTGGAGCGTTTACAACTTCTGGAGGCAAGTTGTTCCACTGATTAATTGTTCTGTCAGGAAATTTCTCCTTAGTTCTAAGTTGCTTCTCTCCTTGGTTAGTTTCCATCTATTGCTTCTTGTCCTACACTCAGGTGCTTTGAAGTTTCATTAACATAAAGCAGACATGTCTTAATAAGAACATTACCGCTACTTCAAAGCTCACAGCCAGCCATTGCCAAGTATCACAAACCTTGCTCACAGCTGGCCAGAGGGGAAAAAACCCCATAAGCTTTCATATAAGGGAGCATCTGATCAGAGCTTCTTCTGTTTGCAGTATTTTGTTAACATTTGTATCAATGTTAATGTATGTTGAGAAAATATCAGACAATATACATTTAAATAAACAAGTAGCAAGAGCCCTTCACACTTCTGTGGTAAGTCACCTGGCTACAAATGCTAAACAAAACGTAAACATTATCTCATGCTTTTCTAATATTTAATAACACAATTTCAGGGTAACATTCTACAATCTATGCTATATTAATGGAATTTGTACGTTCAAAAATTAGTTGGAAGCCAGATAAAATGCAAACTTAATGAATTTCACTTAAGAGACACACAGTATAACATGGATTACTCTGGAATCTAGCATAGCTAACATAATGTAAGCAACAGGTTTTCCTCCACATTACTATTGATAAAGAAAATAGGAGCTATATTGTCACAGGTTAAGTTTATAACAAACAAGTCCACTAGTTACATATGTAACAAAAAAATTCTACATAACCACATTCTCCAGCAAAAATAAAGCTTTTTACTAAATTCAATAATTCTTACCCAGCTCCTTCATGTAGTCATCAAACTTCTCACTTGAAATTAGTTTCCAAGTTCCTAAAAATGGTTCACACATTGTGAAGGACTAAGTCTTCTAACACACTCTAAACACCTTCCTGCAAACCTCGATGTAATCACCACTTCTGTTACTAACCTCACTCATGCCTTTAAAAGAAGCTTTGACCATGTGATTCTCTGCTATTAGCCAATAGAGACACAGGCAATCAATGGCTCTGATTTAACAGGTTTTTTTCCTTAGTGGGTCATAGTGCTATTAGCCATCAGGACAAAGCATTACCAGCACCTAACTATTATATTTTGTTCTAGCAGCAGTAGTGATTTCTGCTACTCCCCCCCCCTTATACTGTATTTGGTATGACTAATCCACTGCATAAAAAGCACTGACCTCTGCACTGATCTAGCAATTAACTATTTACTGCAAAATTATAATTACATACAATGAATAGCACAATCCCATGCATGTCTCTTCAGCTGTCAATTCCACTGGGATTTACTTCAGTGGGATTTATTTCCACATAACATTTGGAGAACTCTTTGTGTCTTAAAGCTTTCAGAAATCTTTTTAAGTTGTATGTATGCAGTGAACAAGTCAAACAGCTATGCTTTCTATCACTATTTAACTTGATTGTGATGATAATAGGATCCTTAGATTTGCTGTAAGTATTTTAATTGTCTCTATGTGAATTATAAATTGGCCTAATCCTGAAAGAGCACAGATATTCAGTCAACTGTTTGACACAACAAAGGGCTTAACATTTTATTCAGAAGAAAGAAAAGTGTGGTTGCATTCATTTTAATCAGTGGGTTTTTTTAATGACTAGAAGAAAGACACTGTGCTTATGTGAGGTTTGAAGCATTTCTTCTGAAACAATCCTAATTTATGTTTTATTTGATTTTAGTTTAGCATGTTGTGTAAACAGTCATTGTGGTTTGTTAAGCATGGTTTATGCAGTGTGTTGTATGAACCCAACAAATGAAATAATTAGTACAAACTTTTCCAAAAGCCATACAATCCAATTATAATGGATTTTCCCATTGGTTGGGATGTTAATAACACCAAGTTAGGGAAAATTGTATTATTACTAAAGTCAAATTTTAAAATAATAATTTTAGAGAATATTTTCCTACTCTCTTGAGCACTGCCTTATATCGCAGAAACAATATACAAACATGTTGATTCCTAACATTAGGAAACAAATCTTTGCAAGGATATCTTAAATTGTAGGAGTTGCATCACCAAAATTCTCTTTCAAGAAGGATATTTTTGAAAGAAGATTGGATTAATCTATTTTCCAAAGCACCGGAAGGCAAGACAAGAAACAATGGATGGAAACTAACAAAGGAGACAAGCAACCTGGAAACTTCCTAACAGTGAGAACACTTAACCACTGGAAGGGCTTGCCTTCAGAGGTTGTAGGCACTGTATCACTGTAGGCTTTTAAGAAGAGATTGGACAGCCACTTGTCTGGAATGATATAGGGTCTTCAGCTTAAGCAGTGGGTTGGACTAGAAGAATTCCAACATCCCTTCCAACTCTGTAAGGATTTAAACTTAAACTTCCTTATGAATGTATCTGGGCTACTACTATTGATGGGCCAACAGATGAGAAGGTTGTTTCAGGATTGCATTCACACATTATGAGCCTTTGTATTGTTAAATACCATATTTTTTGGAGTATAAAACACACTTTTTCTCCCTAAAAGAGGCTGATAATTTGGGTGCGCCTTATACTCAGAATGTAGCTTTTTTGAAGCTTTTTTCCCAGCCCTAACAAGGTGCTAACGAGTGAAGCGATCTTTGCAGGCTTTTTTCATTGCTATTCCCTCTGAAGCTTTTTTCCCCAGCCCTAAGTCTTTGCAGGCTTTTTTCATTGCTACTCCCTCCGAAGAAGCTTTTTTTCAGACCTAACAAGGTGCTAACGATTTTCCCAGCTTTGCAGGCTTTTTTCATTGCTTCTCTCTATCAGCTGTGCTTTAGAAACTTTTTTTCAGTCCTAACCAGGGGATAA
>JANHFT010002277.1:45208-63776 GCA_032467955.1 Pseudoxenodon macrops | reverse complement strand
TCTGCCTCTACCTAGGATCAAACTCACAACCTCCTGATTGTGAGGCAAGAGCTCCACCTCTAGGCCACAGCAGCTGGCCTATTAATTTGGCTCAATGTTCAATCGGCCTCCCTGGTCGTAGTCGAACACTTTCTACTATGCCATAATGATTTTCTGGACTAATCCAATTAATCAAGACAAGGAACAACCAAATGTACAATTTTCAAATCCTGCAGCACATAACAAATGATGATCAAATAAATGTTCAGTCTTGAATGAAATGTTAACAACACTATGTTTCTATGTAGGCATTGAATCCTAGTGGGAGAACTAGCTTTACAAATTAAACCTAGCAAAGCAGTGGTGGGTCATTTAGTATTTTGAATTGAGACTTTGCATGTTACAAAAGAAAAGCATAAATCAGGGTAGTTCTTATTTTATGATTCCGAGCAGGGTACAACACAGTAGAAATTAACAGCATTGCATCAAACCCTTGTGATGCAAATGCTGTTGTGATGTACCCAGTTCCTGATATTTGACACAAATATGGAAGTTGCAACATTTGCATGATGACGTGTATCCTGAACGTTTTGTTATTCTCACCCTCACTACGAGGACATTCTCAGGTTTGTATCCCTGAGTGGAAAATACTTAACTGCTCAAGTTCTTTAATAGTTTTAGTCACGAACTGTTAACTGTACAAAACTGGCTTTACTTTGTTGTCAATGTATTTTACCTGAGATGTCGAGCAGCACTCCCCCTGCTTCAAGAATGATAATTCCAGCTCCTGCCATGTCCCAGCAGTGAATTCCCATCTCATAATAGGCATCTGCTCCTCCTGTGGCCACCAGGCACATATTGATAGCTGCTGTCCCTACTGCTCTAATCCTAAAACAGGTAACAGAATTACTACCACCTATTATTTAGGCATTTAACGTTAATGACTAATCATTTGGACTGCTGAAGCACAGGAACAAACTCTTGAATTGGGGAGCCGAATGGAATTTAGCAGAATAAAGTGCATGTACCTAAATATGGATGTAGCCAATATCAGGATATTAGTCTTCATAATAGCACACTACCAAATCATCCTATCTTAATTATTCAATATGTGCCTTTTTCAATCAG
Source organism: Pseudoxenodon macrops (assembly GCA_032467955.1). NCBI lineage: Eukaryota > Metazoa > Chordata > Lepidosauria > Squamata > Pseudoxenodontidae > Pseudoxenodon > Pseudoxenodon macrops. The sequence goes on along the minus strand of JANHFT010002277.1, from coordinate 62,669 downwards.
CTAGAATTGTGACTTTGCACATTATATATTTTTATTAGTGTACAGATCCTTTTAATAAAGATAATGTATTAAATCGTAATTTGTTAGCGCATTTGGAAATCAGTGACATACATCATAGAGAGATAAGAAACAAACTCTTTTCGATGTTGAAAATCAAGTGCAATATCTAAACATCTCCTTCCATTATTCAGTGGACTTGGGTCCTTGTTTCTAGCTACTACCTCTGAACTGATGTCATTCAACAATGTATTTATTTATAAAATTTATAGGCAGCCTATCTTACCTCAAGGTAACTGGGCGACTGAGATTGAAAATTTAAACACTACCAGGATAGATAGGTCAAGATTAAATTATTTTTAAACAAATTGCTCCTGTTGAATTGAAGCTATCTTCCTTTCCAACGCCTTAGAAATGTTTACATTAACACTTTCCCTTTTATACTATTGTATATAATTCAATTACCTTGAATATACATTCAATTGTATATAATGTGTAGGATGTGTTTTATTTTTATAATTATAATATACACTGAAAATGGCATTTAATTTTGTTGTACAAGGTGCAATGACAATAAACTATCTCCCTTGCTTTCAGCAATCACCTTCTGAGACTTTGCACATTATATATTTTTATAATTTTGTAAATATCTTTTAATAAAAGATAATGCATTAAATGGTAATTTGTCAGTGCATTTGGAAATCAGTGACATTTGGCCCACAAAATTGGCAAATAAACGTTTGTATTGTCACAAACAGGCACACCTCTGAACAAATGATTAACCTCTATTCTTCTTCACTCCTAGCCTAAATTCTTTTTTTCCCCTTCAGCACTGCCACTCATTCTTAGTGTACAAAGTCACATAGCTTCTTGGTCATAAAGAGTAGGGTGAGGTTTACAATCAATATTCTTTTTACTTTACTATACAGAGCCTGCTTTTTGACTATATCAACTGGCACAATGTATTGAAACAGGAGGTCCTAATTTGGATCTTTGCGTGGACTGAGAGAATAATGGGAACATTCTCATCTTCTTGGAAATATCTGCATTGTTGTGATGTTTCATTACAAATAAATGCAAATAAATTAAAATAAAAAAGATACCGTACCCATGAATAGGAATGCTAAGGAGAGTTTGCATATTAGAAAGAACTGTTTTTATAACTTTTGGATCACGGTCGGACCCCAATTCTGATACTAAGAGTGCTTTTGTAATGTCTGCAAAATAAAACAAAGTTGCATCCATTAGTTTACATTTGATCAGTGCTGTTAAAAAAGGCAAAAGCAACAATTTTAATATAAAATATTGTTTAAAGCACATTGTTACTTATTTTGTATCTAATGCCTAGAAGGGTGAGGGAAAAGGCGGTGTCTGCCCGCAGGCTCACTTAATGCTTCCTCAGACATGTATGACCTGAATATGAAGAAGAAAACAAATTACCGTATTTTTTGGGGTACAAGACACACCTTAGTTTTTGGGGAGGAAAATAGGGGGAAAAAATCTGCCTACCAGGTAGTCATCTGGCTAGCATCCTTAGTCTGGTCAACTTCAGCTCATTATTTTATCCCGTCTAGGGTTGAAAAAAAAAAGCTTCTAAAGCACAGCTGATAGAGAGAAGCAATGAAAAAAGCCTGCAAAGACTTAGGGCTTAAAAAAAGCTCCTTCGGAGGGAGTAGCAATGAAAAAAGCCTGCAAAGATCACTTCACTCGCTAGCGCCTCCTTAGGGCTGAAAAAAAGCTTCAAAAAAGCTACATTCCGAGTATAAGATGTACCCAAATTTTCAGTCTCTTTTGGGGGGGGAGTGCGTCTTATACTCCAAAAAGTACGGTATATTGTGTAAATCTTTGTTAAAGAATACAAGTAATTATGTTCCATAAAATTCTGAGCAATCCTCTAGCCCTGACAATTGAGCCTGGGTACCCTACAGATATTACATGAACAATGAGGTTGCATTTAATTCAGATATATGGTACTCTCCAAGTTGATTCTCCTGTTGGCTGTCCAAGTCAGATATGTTCTGTACTGTTTCCCACAAATTCACCTTCTTTTAATGAAAATTTTAATTCAAAGGCAAACAGGCACAAAACATCTTGGCAATGCTTCCAAAAAAAGGCAGACAAATTGTCTGAAATGGCATGGAGGTATCAATCAGATTGCTTGAATAGCACACCTATTGCCAGTTAGCAAAGAAGCAATAGTAATTCTGTGCTAACACAGGGGTGTCAAACTCAATTTCATTGATGGCCGCATCAGGGCTGTGGTTGACCTCAAGGGGGTGGGGTGGGTAGGTATGGCCGACTGGGTGGGCATGGCCAGTTTGACAACACTCCCCAAACTGCTGGCACATTTCCTCTTTGCATTGGGTAGACCGGGCTGAAGTGACATAGGTAGACCGGGCTGAAGCGACGGGGGCCAGTCCCTTACATTTTCCAGGATGGCGCCATGGGTCAGATCCAACCACATTGTGGGTCGGATCAGGCCCATGGGCCTGGAGTTTGACACCCTTGTGCTAAGACAACACATACAGAGGAAGCTCCATTTCCAAGGGCATTTGATCAATCTTTTTGCACTAAGTGGGGCAGTTATACATCAGATAGAAACATTTCACTCTTCATATACTTCTCTGGATGACTGCCATCCGATGAGCTCATCTCTGTTCTCAAATGATTTGCAATGTAAATTACGGAAGTACATTTATGTATTTACATCCCTCAAGGCAATTTTGCAATACACTATATAAGAACAAAAGAAGCCTGCGCGGATTTCTGGAAGACATTATTATATTTTTATCCTGCTTTTTTATATGCATATAACTCAAGGCGGTGAACATACATAATACTCCTTCCTCCTTCTATTTTCCCCACAACCATCACCTTGTGAGGGCTGAGACAAGATTGACCAAAAGTCACCAAGCAAGTTTTTGTGCCCACAGTTGAAGCCTCATTAAAGGCTTCATTAAAGATAAAGGTTCCCCTTGCACATATGTGCTGGTCGGTCCCGACTCTTGGGGGCAGTGTTTATTTCCGTTTCAAAGCCGAAGAGCCAGCAATGTCCGAAGACGTCTCTGTAGTAATGTGACTGGCATGACAATGCCGAAGGCACACAGAACACTGTTACCTTCCCACCAAAGATGGTCCCTACTTTTCTACTTGCATTTTTACATGCTTTTGAACTGCTAGGTTGGCAGAAGCTGGGATAAGTAATGGAAGGCTACTCCGTTACACTGCACTAGGGATTCGAACCGACCTTTCTGATTGACAAGCTCAGTGTCTTAGCCACTGAGCCACTGTGTCCCTTGAGCCACTGCGTCCCTTCTTTTACCATTACACCAAACTAACTATTGGAAGAAAGCCAACAGCAGAAAGAGCTATGGTGACTTTTTAGAATAAAAAGAAATTTGAAAAGTGAAAATCAATGGAAAAGGTCAAGATACAGCAAGACCAGTAAAAAATAAACAAACCTCAAAGGAGAGATCTTGTACTATAAAATGAGAAAAGGTGAAAAGAACCTTTCTCAACTGCAGGTTGATATCAGCAACAAGGGGATGCGGAAGTATAGCAAAAAAAAGCAAAGCCTTTATTTTTTATTTGTATCCCGCCTTTATTATTGTAAAAATAGCTCAAGGTAGCAAACATATTCAACCCACTTTTCCCTTATTTTCCTCACAACAACAACCTTGTGAAGTGAGTTGGGCTGACAGAGAGACAGTGACTGTTTCCAAGTCTTAAATATGAAAAGAAGTTCCTTAGCAAAGGAAATAAGAAGGAAAAAAACCCTCAAAGAATAACAAGGCAAAGGAATCCCAAACTAAAAAGGTGGAGAGCTATTAAACAGGATACAGTAATCATTGCATAACTGGTGTGAAATAGGCTAATGCAGTCATCTGCTTCCTCAAGTTTATGGAGCATTGTGAAATGAACACACAAAAACCAGACAAAGATTTACCTCGTTGTTTTGACACTTGGAGTTTTTGTCCATTGCAAAAGGCTCCTTTTCCTTTTCGACCAGTATACATCTTGTCTTCTACACAGCTATACACAATTCCAAATTCCATCTGTTATAAGAGAAATGCAACACCTATAGATCTTTAATGGTCCAACTTTACATTATAGGAAGAGGTTGCAATGAAAACATTTTTTCCTATGAGAAGTTAAAATAAAATGAAAAATCGGTTACCTGTTTCTTTACTACAAAGCCAATCGAAACGGCTACAAAGGGAAACCTTGAAGATCAAAAAGAGAAATATATTGCCTTTGTAAGATGAGGACAGAAGCAACAACTGTAAATTAAAAAAGTAAAATTTGGATAAAATTATTCTAGACACTCTTAACAGAAAATACTGAAAAACATGTTCTAACATTTTCATACCAAAACAGAAACAAGTAAGTAGTATGTAGTGATAGCTGAAAAAAGTATACCTATGAACAAAATTAGTTGTTCCATCTATAGGATCAATAATCCATGTAGGATTATCTGTCAAAATACTTCCTGCACCAGCTGCAACGGATTCTTCTCCGATAAAGCTAGAATGAACAATAATATACAAAGACAGACAACAGATTATAAATTCATAATTAATATACATGTATCATAAAGCAACACTACATTTTCAAAAGCCGCAATTCATCCAGTAAACTACTTTTAGGCCATTTTAATTTTTTTAAGACCATCAATCTTAATCATTACAAAGTTGAATCATTACAAAGTTATTTCCTGAGTAATTGGCCTATGTAGTTAATACTTCTGTACTCGTGGTGAGATTCAAATGTTTTTACTACTGGTTCTGTGGGCGTGGCTTGGTGGGGGTGGCATGGCATGGCATGGCATGGTGGGTGTGTCAGAGGAAGGATACTGCAAAATCTCCATCTCCACCTCACTCCAGGGGAAGAATACTGCAAAATCTCCATTTCCTCCCAATCAGCTGGGATTCAGGAGGCAGAGAATAGATGGAGGCAGGGCCAGTAAGAGGTGGTATTTTCCAGTTCTCCGAACTACTCAAAATTTCTGCTATCAGTTCTCCAGAACTGGTCAGAACCTGCTGAATACCGCCTCTGTTCTGTACCTAGAAGTATATAGTCTGGTGCAGCTTTTCTCACTCTAATATCTCCAGATGTGTTAAGATCACAATAGCTAATACTGTAATTCTTAAGTCAATGTAATTGGGAAACAATACAGGCAGTCCTTGAGATAGCAACTGGGACTAGAATTTCCATTGCTAATCAGTGAACATCCCTGAAGAGGATGCCATTTTGGAGCAGTCACAATTCCTTGAAGTTGTTCAGAAAATGGCAGCCAGTTCTGGGATGCAGTTGCATGGACCCAGGGATGCTGAGCCATGGAGTAACCTGCCCTCCTTCCCCAATGTGAGATATGAAGCTCTAGAGATCTTCAAAAGTACTTGATGGGGAATGGGAAGCAGGCTCATTGGAACTCACTGGGAAGGGAAGCAGTCCAGGACTTATGGGGACAGTGAGGTGGGATGGGGGAGGTAAGTGGGGGCATATCTGAGATTGGTTATCAAGGGTTACCATGGGACAATGCAGTGGTTATGTCAAAACAGGGTCTTAGGGGGGTGTCTGCCATAATTTTGCTAAGTGACCAGTTGTAAGTCAAAGACTACCTGTATATCGAGGTTCCTTATTCTTCCTTTGTAACACTTGATGTATAGCCACTCAGTTATTATTACTGCCACTCTGCAAGATTTTCTCTGAATCTTTCTTAAATAGAATCTCAAGGTTTCAACATGGACTCAGACCAATGTAGCACATAGTGGAGTTATCTCTTTCCCTGATTTGGAATCTATTAATTCTATTATTGCTTGTATTAACATGCCCTAAATTGCATTTGCCTTTTGCGCAGCAACTTCACATTATTACGAAATTCAATGAGTTAATTGATGATAAGCACAAGATCCTGCTCATGAGTATCTTTGCAGAGATCAGACCTGTATTTTAGAGGCATTCTCTTTTGCAATTAACATAATAAAACACGCTGTACCTGTGTGATGGATATTTTTCTTTTAGAGAAGATATAATCATATTTTCCACTTTTTGATCAGTGACTGTGACTAGATCTGCTGGAGAACTTTTAATCATGACAGTTACTTCCTCTGTCAATGCCTCCCGGATTACCTGTGCAGAAAAATCTTTATATGATTATTTCGAAAACAGGACACGATAAATAACATTCTTAATTAACAGTAAAACTTAAGTTAAAACTTGTCTGTTGGGGCAAGGCATAGAAGCAGCAAGAAAAATTATATTTAGATTCCATTCTTATTTTACAAACATTTTTAATGAATAAAAATGTAGAAAATGGAAGAACCCTTTTAGATTGTGTTCAAGTGCTAATAACACTATTACATATGAGGGCACCATAAAAAGTACACAATTTTATAAACAAATTGGTTAATTGTTTTTATAAGTTGAGCATGATTTGGGGTTTCTAAATATTATATTTATTTTCATATTTTAAAATATATGTGATTTCTTATTTGCTCTGTAAAACCTCATTACTTTGCATTGCTTAGATAAAAGACAGAAATACAAGTCAGGTTCTTGAACACATACAATTTTTTCAGAAAAGTTAATATTCTTAAGCAGAGATGGCAGCTTAGGGCCTAGCTGACACAAGTGTCCCTCGATTCATTATTTTTGTAGTTCTTACAATAGTACTGAAATATGTTAATACAGTTATTCATTATTGGTGATTAGCCACAATTTCCAAATTTAAAATTAAAGGCTAAATTTAAAATCAGTACTTGAACATTTAAACCATTTTTGAGAATGATATTTTAAAATGTTTCTCTGATCCCAATAGAAAGTAAACTATTCATACCTCTCCAGCTTTTCTTGCTAAAGCAATTGCGTAGTTCATGCATTCTTCCCAAGGATCAGCCATCTTGATCTACCTAGAATATAATATTTTAGTTACTTTTAACTTGTAAAATACAATTTGGTACTGATGCTGAGAAAAAAAATGTATTCTTTCCAAAATCTTTGTCTTCAGTCTGATAAACATGATACTCTGGATTTTCCTTGTTCAGATTTGAAACCCACACACTATGATACACAAATAAAGATTAACATTGGTGTGCCTTGTATCTTCCTTAGAAATGTCTTTGATTGAAAGGCTTAGGGATTTTGTTTGCTTTTAAGCATTGTTTTGTTCCAGAATTTTGGGATCACAGCTAAAAATATACATGTATTTGCTTGGAAGTAAATCCTATTGAATATGAAATATTTCTCTATTTAGGCTTAAAGATACAAGTCTGGAAAAATTATATAAATACTCTTTAACAGGTTGATACATTAAAATATCTTTGTCCAGTCTTCCATTTTTTAAATTATGATCCAACACAGATGATATTTACAATGAAAAGATAGTTTAGGTGGATGCAATTAACTGGCTTTTTTACAAACAGGATTTGAACCTAATCTTGGGACAGAAATCCGCCCAGATTTCTTGATAATAAGATCGGTAGCATTTAAATTTAATAAATAATGGTGGATTATTTATGCCAAAAATGGGGAAAAACCCACCCTCAAATCTAAGGAGAACTCAATGACTAAAATAATTAAGCAGATTAACAACAATCAGAAAATGCAACTTATTGTACAGCTTAATTATTATAAAATGAAACATTGCTCTGGACTGAAGAAAAGCAGATTTATCTTACACACATGGAGGGTCAACTAGGAACATAGTGAAGGGATGAAGGGGTTGAGTCCATTGTTGAATTCTCTGTTACTTTCCAAAAATCAAACAAATCCCACTCAAATTCTTTCTCTGCTAGTGTATACTACCAATTAGATTTTGATTAACTTGTGTTAGCTTATACAACAACTCAATTATATCTGGCTGTTTTCTTTGTTTTTCTCCTGGCCAAGCAATTTGTGAATTCAGTATAGGATGGAAATAGCGTGAACGTTTTCTGAAATGGGGAATATATATTATCATCTTTTCAGCATCCTTTGAAACCTACTGAGAGCACAATTCTGCGTCTGTTAAATCCAGAACACAATTCTGACACTGTTAGATCCTATCTGCTTATCTGAAGGCTCCTTGTTACTTTATCTTTGCAGGCTCTTCCTTATCCTTTGCCAGCAGATGAACTGTGATAGTGGTCATAGGGAAGCACTGATCTGACCTCCTTCCTAACACTCAGTAAACTCCCTATGGGTCTATGTGAATCACAAAAGGCCGTCTCTTTCTGCTTCAGGCTGGTTAGCTACCCAGTGTTGCTCTAGGGCAGTGATGGCTAACCCTTTTGCTGTTGCATGGCAAAAGCAGGGGGAGCGCTGGGGGAATGAGTGCGTGCTTGCCCAAACCCATAATTCAATGCATCCCCCCACACACATGCATGTGCGACCCCTGCTTTGGCAACAAGTTGGCATGGTGTTTTTTTTGCTCTTCCCAGGCTCCAGAGGCTTTCTAGTAGTTTCACCATCACGGCTCTAGGGAGTACCTGCCTACTTGCTCTTTAATTATAATTAGAAAACACCAAATGGCAAAAGAGCATCTCTGGGAAAATGGAGCTTTTTCATCTTAGCTTCACTAGAACACTCTTTTTCCTATCTTCAAGCAGAGATGATTCCCGCAATGTCTATGCCCGTGATGGCGAACCTATAGCATGTGTGCCAGAGATGGCATGCAGAGCCCTCTCTGTGGACACGCGCACTGTTGCCATCTGCACTTCCGGATTCCACCCTGTGCATGCATGCCAGCCAGCTGGTCCAGCCCACATGCGCACACGGCCAGCCGCTCTTTTCCAGATTCTGTTGTGTGCATGCATGCTGGCCAGCTGATCTTCGTACATGAATGCAACGGAACCGGGAAGTGCAGCTAGCGATGGCGCGCATGGCCAGCTACTTTCTTCCAGGTTTCGTTGCATACATGCACCAAGACCAGTTGTGCATGACGGAACCCGGAAGAGAGTGACTGGCCATGCTCGCATACGCCCCGGTCCAGCTGGCTGCTGCACATGCGCCCCGGGTTTTCGGTGCTCCATCACACACACTCCTGTTTTGGCACTTGTTGCCAAAAAGGTTAGCCAACACTGGTCTATGTGGAGGTAGTGCGGGGGGTAGGAGCGCACGCATGCACGGTGGGGAGGATATTGCATTATGGCACCCGAGCAGAAAAACGTTAGCCATCACTGTCCTAGTGGTTCTGAGATGTCTACTTTTCCTTATCCATCCTGCTGTTCCATGCAGACGAAAGCCACCAGGAAATGAGGGGATGGCATGGTTCAACAGGATGGGAGTGGCAAGGCTGTCAATGGGCATAGGCTTCTTTCCTGTTTTCTTGGCAACAATATAAAACAGCTTGCCATTTCCTTTTTCAGAATTACATTTTCTGCATTTCCCATTTTAGCATAAAGCCCTGGGATCTCCTGGTGGTCTCTCATCCAAGTACTAATCTTGTCTGAGCATTTAGGTCTTCCCCTTCCCCTGGGCAATCTTCCCCATCTCACTGCCCACATAAGGTCAGCAAGAGGATGGAACCTCTTCTTTCAATACTACCCGATCTTCCCTTGGAGCAGAGGAAGTGGTCTTGGAGAGATAATTCCTGGATGAGGAGGGTCCTTTGTGCCCTTGAATGTTATTTACTGTCCGATTGCCTGATCTAGCCTAGTGTACATTTTCTTTAAAGTAAAAGTGGCACATCAAACAGTCCTTGTTCAGTGCCTATTTCCAAATAAAGGTAGCCAGACCTTTAGGGGACATTTATACAAGGAATGGTGGGGCATCTATGCTAAATCAATTTCCAACATCCAACAAGGACGTTTGTAGCTTTTCAGAACAAAAAAAAAGGGGGGGGAATTAAGATTGTCACTTCCTGTTTGTTTGGCTGCTGTTTAAACAAGAATACACAACGCAAAATAGAGCTGCAATTATGCTTTTTGAAAGTTCCGGCCTTGCATATTGAATGGATATGTCCGGAGGAAAAAACCGACATTTCCCTACTTCCATTAAATCCAGCGTCGGATTTTTTTTTATGATCCAAGGCTGGACCTTAACATACATGACACCATGATAAGGCAGTTGTCAACGTGTTGGAGCACAGTCGACTCTGAACCCTACGAGCTGCTGTATGAAAGCAATAGAAACAGGAGAAAGAACAAAGAAATCCTAAAATTAAATCAGATCACCGTTTAGAACAGGCAATCGCGCCAGGACTTACCGTTAGGAGGCCAATTTTTTTTTGCAGCAGCCCCCGGGTACTGGCAAAGCCGGTTGACTAGCACAGCCTCAGCAGAACCCACTGCGCAGGCGCCGCAAAGACTTAAGTCGCCCCCTATACTCCTGCGCTGCCATTGCAAATTATCTGATCGTTCCAGGCAGTGCGAGCCTGAAAGAGCGAGGCCCGGCTTGTGCGAAGAATCGTGCTTTCATTGGTTGCCGAGAGTTCGGATGTTCGTGGGGGCGCGGCGAAATTCCATGGCGCTTTCCCGGGAAAATGAAGGTTTTTTTCCTACGCGTATTTTAACCGAGGGCTCAGCGTAGCTGAACAAAATTCGGGTATGTTTATGTTTCGAAATCGCACGTGCTTGTCAGCCTGAATCGGGCATACCAAACAGGCGAGTTTGTACTTTGCTTGCAAATACGAAGGGAAAAATAAAAGTTTTGATACAGAGCTCTGGGTTTTTGTAATCAATTTGCGCCTTTAATGGCTTCATTCTGTTCCGAAATTGAAGTGGGTCGCTGAGTGTAATTAAGGAATGGAGATAAATGGCGGTCAGAAGGAGAGAACGGTATTTTTTGATTGTAAAAAATATTTCAATAAGATGTTACGAAAAAATAACATTGGGCATTGTCTCGCCCTATAAAAGGTGCTGCTGGACACACTTGCCATGATTTCTTATATTACTTTTAATAAATGTAAAACCCAAATTAGTTAACCTTTCTTATCAATGTATTTCAACATGGTGCTTTTATCAAACTGCCCATGAGCAATTAATATTTTAATGTTTAAAAGATATTTTGAACATGCAGGTGTATGTCCAGTGCTCAATACTGTGATTCATTGGTTTTCCTTCTTTGAGAAACATTGAAATATTTATATTGTGTACAAGATTAGCCAAATCTACTGTACGGCTAAACTACAATATATCACCTATCACCAAACCAAATTCCCTTTTTCATAAAAAGAGCAAAGATATTGGAATATTATAACATGATATATAATTTATAAAATATGCATTATAATTTATAGGAAAAATGACTTGGTTGTTCCAGGTTTTTGTATGACCACACACAGCTTATAACAGAAATATTTCTGCTTCCATAGCAGATAGAATTGCAAATTGACTGTAATAGCATCACTTTCTCCAGTAATGCACTTATCTGAAAATATTAATTACATTACTTAAAATATTTTTGACAAATAAAACTCAGGGTTGAAAAAGATTGAATTGTTAATACCGTAGTTGATACAACTGTAAGACACAGTCATAATGTTCTATTGACATTTGAACCATTTAATTGATCCCAAATCCAGCTAACATCAAAACTAAATATGCAAGTGAACTGTAAATACAGAATGGTTTTCAAAATAAATATTAAAATTCCAAAAGAGCATCTATTATTGACTGATTGTATATGTGAGTCGCTCTCCATTAGCTGGATCACAGGAGTAGAATGAGCAATACTTATTGAAATACTCTTTTTAACCAAAACTATCATGTACAGTATTTCCATTCTTGCTGGAGATATTTTAGTCTCTATCATTATTTGATAAAAAAAACATTTATTTAAAGTATTTATATAGTAGACCATCTTTTGTACAACTCTGAGTGGCGCCTAAAATCTCTTTTTCAGGACTATTTGTAGCAAGACAGTAAATAGGCAAAATTTTGTGATATAAAATAGAATCATCTTCCACTACATTTAATAAACCCACCCTATTTGGGATTTAATTTCACTTCATTTATTTTAATAAAACAATCACCTGCTATACTTGAATACTAAGTTTATAATAACTCGCATGTAAGAATGCAGCAGCACAGATTAAGCGCCACAGACTTTTCCGTTGAGTAGCTGTCAGTCTGAATTCAATTTCCGGTACATGGGATGACTTGTATGACAAATGTATTTGCCCACTTTGGAAAACAACAGACTAAATACAGATTTCTTTTTAAACTGAATTCCCGTTTCTTAGGAAAAATCACTCTTGTGCCATAGAGTTAGCAAAACAGAAAGTCTTTTCATGTTCAATCTGATACAATAAATACAAAAGCAATATTTTCCATAATTACTATAGATAAGAATCTGCATCTGCTAAAAATTCAACATCATTATCAAGATATTCCAGGATTACATTTCCACCATTATATAGCGGCGATTCTTCAGAGTTTATCCAAGATTCTACTGTGTGATCCAAAGGCAGGGCTTCTCCAGATGCTGTGTGGCAAAGTCTTAATTTCTGAAAATTGGGAGGGGGGGGAGGAAGTTAATCACTCTTAAATCCAAATATTTGGAAATCCCACAATATTGCTTCAATTGATTTACCTTGGCTGTGGTTTTGTTGTTGTCATTTTTAAGGCTTGCTAAGCAGGCTGCACAATCTATCGCTTTGCCAATGCTCCATTTGCTGCAAAAGTACATGGGTATACTTTTATTTTTGCTTCCTTTGGGTAAAAATACTTGGAAATAGATTCTGTCTGTCTATAAATAGAGAAAAAAAATCAAGGTACAGTGTTAAAATAGTTCCCAGTTGCATATTCCATTTATTTTATTGCTTTTAAAAGGAACTTTTGCATTTCTACACCAGTACATAAATTTCTCAACCTAGAGCTATAATTTTAACACAAATTCCACCTTCATCCTTCACTTCAGTAAATCTACATCTTACATATATAAGCAACTACCCCCCTTGAAACAAGTTTTGTGGGATTAGAAAAAAAAAGTGTTAGAAAATAAATACTGCAGTTCAGGAGTTGCTTCATAAGCATGCATGTGTCGGCGCTCGTCACATCTGGGTGAAAACCCTCTGTGCATGTGCAGAACGCTTTGCGCAGAGGGTTTTTCAGCTGATTTTCGGCTGGAGGACCGGTTTGGGGGCGCATCCAGACGACTGTTGCTGCCGGTTCGGCAAGCGGGTAGTAATTCCAGCTACCGGTTCTAGCGAATCAGTCCAAACCAGCAGTAACCCACCTCTGCTGCAGTTATTCAGAAATTTATTTGTCTAATACATAAGCATGATTTACCTGCGGTACAGACTTCTCTCCACAGGCGTGCATTTTTAGTTTCATCAGGGCTACTTTCGCAGCTGTTTCAGGGTTCTTGGCTCCTCTACATTTTTTCATTGCAGTGGCTTCTTTTTTAGAATCTAAAAATATACAGACATTCACTGGGTTGAATTACCTATCCCTCTTTTTTCCTAAATGCTGAGCATTATCTTGGAAGAAAGTGCTGCCTCTCCCTGCTTGTGTGTTTGAGATGCAGTCTCTTCCCTAATCTTCAAATCCTAACAGTTGCCAATATTCAACACGTGTGACTGAGAAGTGACAGCAATGAAATCTAAAGGAAGAGATGCTTAGGAATTCCTTATTCTTGCAGATTTCGATATGTAGCAAAGATAGGGAGCATGATGTCCATGGCCACCCAAGTGCCCAGAGATTTAGCTGTCTTGCTGCGTGCCAGGCTCAACAATCCATGTGTTTCTTTTCATTTTTAAAGTTTTTTTTAAGTAAGTGGGAAATAGCCATGCTGCAAAACAAATTCCATGCTCCAATGTCATCCTTATTTATATTGTAAATACTATATGGGGATTATAACTCTGGGCATACTTTGAAAAAAAGCAAACACTGGAGTATGAAGTATGGAGTATTGTTTTGGTACAGTATGCCATTCAGTTCAGAATAAAGACTTCAAATTCTCATTATAATCAACCGAGCTTACAGAGTGCAGCTTAATCTTTGCAATTCTTTCGAAGCAGGATTTATTCAGCTAAAGGGCATGGATCACTGGATATGTGCTCTATTCTAACGTGGAGTTCTGAACACTCTATTAGAGGAAACAATATTTTTAAAAAATCTTTCTGCACTTACCTACAATGTCTTTAATCAGTTGCTGAGTGACAGACATACGAGCTTGAGGGATTTCCAGTTTCTCACACTCATGGTCTGACTGATGACGGTGCCTGAAAATGATAGACTGCCAAATATTCACTAGGTACTTTACAGAACAATAGGATAAGATTTGTTAGATCATTGCCTTTGCTCACCTTAAGCAAAATTGTTTTTCACAGTAAGCACATAAGACGGGTACAAGTTCTCTTCCATCGCAATCTTTATACATGCATGGAAATGATTTGTGATAATCCAATTTCATATTTTTGTTTTTTAGATTTGTCTAAGTGAATTAAAAAAAATACAATTTAAAATCTTATTTCAAAAATCAAATTATATATTGAAATTATTAAAGTTCATAGTTTAAACTAAATATATATTATTTAAAGTACTTGGTGGCGACAACCTGAGAGGAAGTAGCTAGTTCAAATTCAGGTAAAATGCCAAACTATAGCCATTAATCCTTTGCTTAGATGCTTCTCTCCCTGTAAACTCCTGGATATATAAGATCCAACAAAAGAATCTGCATACTTCCTACAAACCTGGAGTACAACTTGACTTAATAGCTCTTTGCAGGGTAGACACAAGACATAACTAGACTACATAGCAAAAACAGATCTCTTGCAAACCATCTTTTACAAACCCTAGTAGCACAGTGGTTAGAATGCAGTATTGCAAGCACATACTGCCAGAGCCTGAAGTTCAGTCCTGATGGGGCTCAAGATTGACTTCCAAGGTCAGTAAAATGAGGACCTAGACCGGGGGTCGGCAACCTGTGGCCCTGGAGCTGTCTGCGGCTCTTTGGGCCTTCTGCTGGTCAACAAGAAAGGATAATTAATAATAAAAGAAGCCAGCTAATAGTCGACCTCCAACCTATTTGTTCTTCCCCAAAGATAGGATTAGCCATAGAGCATCAGAAAAATAGCAATAGCACTTAGTCTTATATACTGCTTTACAGTGCTTTACAGCTCTCTCTAAGCAGTTTAGAGTCAGCATATTGCCCCCAACATTTTACCTACCTGGGAAGGATGGAAGACTGAGTCAACCTTGAGCCTGGTGAGATTTGAACTGTCAAATTTCAGGCAGCTGGCAGTCAGCAGAAGTAGCCTGCAGTACTGCACTCTAATCACTGCGGCACTTAATATTTTGAGGCTTAGCTGAAAACTGTTTTCAACTGCTGGAATGTAAGAAAAGGTGTTTTTTTCCCATTGCAAACAGACTGTGTCCACAGTCTAATTCACAATAAGGTCCTCACTTGGTCAGCCTTTCTAAACTATATGATCTAAAAGAGATATTGTAAAGAATATGAATTTCTCTTATTAGGTAAAATGTTCATAAATGTAAGTTGCAACACATTAATTATGAATTATTAGCTTACCTCAGAACAACCATGAGCAGACAAACTTCTGTGTTGAATGCTTAAAAAAAGTTTTACAGAAACAAAACATCCATCAATATGTGTAGTATAGGATTTTATGAAAAAGAGTGACAATCTTAAACTCGGTTTAAAATGAACAGTACCATGTAATATTTACTACTTAAAATTTATTCCTTTTTTCCATATTATTTTCTCTATCCTTCTTTATAATCCTGTCCCAAATCTCTAAAAATAGTCTATATTGCTAGCCTATACCTTAATAATTAATAATATAATTACCAGAAAACTCCTGAGCAGCCATCACAGACAAAAGGGAGGAAATCTAATATAAAAGAAATGTTGTAATTATATTCATGCTTTGATAGGCATAATTATACAGATAAAAGGTAAGTTGGAAGATCAATTCATTATGAACACATTATTGGACAATTTGTATGCTAAATGGAATAAACTTGAGGCCAAACTGCAGAATTAACTAGGTAGTCTTAAGCACATTGCTTTTAATTTGTCGGATTTAAAGAGATTTCAGTCATAAATTCTGAGCAGTATACTGGCATTTGTAAATCAGGTTGAAAAAATTTCAGTGATAAAATTGTAAAAAATGTCATAGAATACAGTACAGTGAAATGTATACTACCCTCGTAGAAATACAATTTACTAATTTAACTGCAGTGGATTGTGATTTTGTCTTTAGAACTTTCAAATAACAAAAAAAATAAAGGTAATTGGTGTTTGCATCTTGCATGGTCTAATAAGAGTCATGGTAAGAAAACAATTCACCTGATTTTTTGTTTCCTAATTTTATGTTTTTACAGTTACAGGAATATAATTTTTCAATAGCTGTATAGTTTCTGTGTTAAATTCTCACAGGATTATAGTTGTTGTGAGGAGTGTGGTATAACTTTCTTGAAGAACATGTGGGTTATGCATCTAATAAGACACCAAGAGAATTTTCAATAATATAAATGTGCAGATTGAAGCAAAATAACACTAAACAAATACTAACACTAACAAATAATACTAAAGAACAATACATTATGATAAATGTAAACTAAGTTTGGAACATTTTGCAGAAAGACAGGATTACAATGTCAAATATATAAGTATGAATAAAACTCTTCTCTCCTTGTCCAATTTGCATAAAATCTCTGGCCCACAAGTGCTTTGTTTTTTTAAAAAAGAAGAATATAAATTACAAGCATTTGCAGATGATTTAGTTTTTATAATGGAAGATCCAATAGAAACGGGACCAAAAATATTGGATCAAATAGGGAAATATGGAGAAGTAGCAGGGTTGAAAATTAATAAAGAAAAGACAAAAATTATGGTTAAAAATATGACAATGAAACAGAAAAGAAAAGTGGAGGAGAAGATGGGCATCCAGATTGTGAAAAAGATTAAATATTTAGGTATAAATTTATCCCCAAAATGTGTAAATTTGAAGGAAGAGAACTATTATAAATTGAGATTACAGTTTGAAAAAGATTTGGAAAAATGGAAAAATTTACAAATGTCAATGATGGGAAGAATAGCTATAGTGAAGATGAACATACTACCTAGAATTTTGTATTTATTCCAAACAATTCCAATTAAATTGGAAAAAAACTTCTTTGAATCTATGAATAAAATAATAGGAAGATATATTTGGCAAGGGAGGAAAGCAAGGATAAAAAGGAAATTGTTACAGGATATAAGATTAAGAGGAGGATTTGGAGTTCCAAATTGGGAGATATATTATCAAGCATCTGTATTGACTTGGATAAAGGAATGGGTTGTTTTGAGAAATATTAGGTTGTTAACGCTAGAAGGACATGATTTACAGATGGGTTGGCATGCCTTTTTGTGGTATGATAAAAATAGGATACATCAATATTTTCAGAATCATTATGTAAGGAATAGTTTGTTAAAAGTCTGGGACAAGATAAAAGAGAAGCATTATATGGGTATTCCAATGTGGTTTTCAACGGTGGAAGCAGTAACGCATCCAAATGTAGTGAATCTTAAAAATATT